>JAODAL010005359.1:0-144567 GCA_025379985.1 Phyllomedusa bahiana | reverse complement strand
GTCTTTCCTTTTATCTTTTGGCTGGGGGGGTTTTTCTTCGGGTTAAAAAAAAAAAAACCAAAAACCCAAAATTTTTTTTTTTCTTTTGAACATCCTATGGGATATCTGATGTTATATTTTAATAGATTGGACTTTTTCAGATGGGGCAACACCAAATATGGGGAACTATTGTATTTATCTTATTTGTAAATGGCAAAAGGGGGGGTAATATCAACTTTTAAGGGTATATTCCCCCGGCGTCTTGCCTCCATATAAACATCCGCTTTTCTGATGCGTCTCTGGGTCCATCAGAACGGACCCAGAGACGGATCTAACAATTAGCAGTGATATTGTCACTGCCGGCAATGAGGAACACGCAGCTGCGTTCACATGGGAGATCGCCGCTGCGTGTTTGTTTTGCGCCTGTCGGGTCTGTTTTTTGGATGCGATCAAAGAATTGCATGTCACTTCTTTGATGGCATCCGCTCGCCGGCCCCATAGACTTTCATTATACACGGCGCGGATCCCGCCGGGATAATGTGCATGTCACTTATCTCTCTGCTCGCCGTATTGTGCGAGCGGGGAGAGGAGGCGTAATCAATAGTTCTCTATGAGACCTGTGGATTACCATAATGACTGGGACAGATTTGCGCCGTATTTAAGCGCAGTACGGCATGGAATACGGGACCAAATCCGTCCCAAAATAAGCCGTGTGAACATAGCCTTAGACTTTTTTTTATTTTTTCACGGCTAGAACCGTGGGGGCCTCCCCTTCACCCACCCAGGACAGCCAGAACCGTGGGGGGCCCCCTTCTTCCCCCCGGCTGTGCGTGTGGTGGGGGCCGCCTTCTCCCCATTCTAGCTGGCCCAGGTGGGTGAAGGGGGGCCCTCCCGCTTCTAGCTGGCCCACGGTTCTGGACTGGCTGGCCTAGGCACCGGGAACGCTGCTGAAAGGAGGTCCCGGCTCCCGGCATATCTGCTGCGCTCAGCGCTTCAGTAAGAAATCTACTTACATAATCCCTGCGCGCTGACACGCTGGAGCCGGGGTCGGGACCTCCTCTCCCTGCCGCCGCCGCTGTGTGACCAGCAGCGGGATGCAGAACGATTTGAATCCGTGAAACTCCGCCCCCGAGGGGCGGGGCCTCATGGATTCAAATTATTCACATCCCGCCCACAGCCACAGACAGAGGAGGAGGTCCTGACCCTGACTCCAGCGTGTCAGCGTGCAGGGATTATGTACGTAGGTTTCTTACTGAAGCGCTGAGCGCAGCAGCTGTGCCGGGAGCGCGGGCCCCCTCCCTCCCAGCACCGCCCCCAACCCTGCTACTGGGGCCGGCCGGGCACAGTCATTTTTCCATGTAAAGCAGCAGAGGTTGAGCGCAGCGGTGCTGTGAGCGCGAGCCCCCTCCCAGCACCGCTGACACTCGCCGGCCGCCACCACCGGGCCCTATGTAGAGCGCGGCGCTCGGCTGTGCCGTGCTCTACTCACTACTGAACAATGTATGAAATAAGCGGGCCTGCTTGAAGCGGGCCCCTTATTTCTCCGGGCCCCGTACAGGAGTACCGGTTGTAACCCCTGTATGGCGGCCCTGGTAACTGGACTGCTTTTAGTGCCTTTTTGGAGGAAAAGCCTGCTGGTGTTCAACTACAAAAACTACGTCTACCTTTTATTATTTGCTGCCCTATCTCCCCAACAAGGCAGTCACTTGTAGTAGCAACCTGAGCACACAAGTAGCTAACATTACCTCATGCCCCTCTTGGCCACTCTTATGTGTATATATTTATTACAATTGTAGACATTTTTATTCTAATATCTAAAAATTAGTTTCCATGTTGTATTCCTTTAGCAATAAAAAGAATGCGGAAATATAGTTTTACAATAAACACGAAGGGGATTTTTTTTTCACTGTAAAAGCAGTGAGACTATGGGACTCTCCAATGCAGGATGTTGAGTTGGTTATTTGGTTGAATTAAGAGCTTGAACCACCCTCCTTACACTTTCACTTTACAGCTGCGGCTGTAGTCTTTAAGCTGTGTTGCTGTTGCTTGATCTCTTAATTGACCCATCAATGTAGCATTAGCAGCGGGGGGCATCGTTCAGGTATTAAGAGATCAGGTGTACCAGCCCCAAGACTATGTATGATAGTATACCTCTAAATAATGCAGTCACCAAGAGATGGCCGGGTATCTGTTATACACAGTGTATAGTGAATACGGTGCAGTTACATCCAGTGATTTACAGGTGTCGTCTTTTCTGACCAAAGTCATTGATTTCTTCTCTGTCCAGACTATGATGACAAATTCTTTCAGGCACAATTGGTCTCTGCACAGAAGCTAAGCCTATCTCCCTATACTGCCAATGCCCCTCTCAGCACCACACATTAAAACTGGTCCCTCTTGGTGTCCCAAACAGTAATAGTGTCCCTCTTTATACTCCAAAAAGTAATGACTCCCCCATTGTGTCCATCACAAAATAATGCCTACTTTGTGTGCTTGTGTGTATGTAAAGCAAACAGTGCAGGGCTCTGTGTGTATGAACTAAATGCATCTCTTTTACTTGCTCAGGAAGACCTTTTCACATACTTCAAGTGAACATCTCAGGGAAATTATTCTGCCCTGAGAGCTAGAATATGATAAACTAAGAGAAACTGAGCTCTGCAATATATAGGCTTATAGGATTTAGAGCAGGATTTCTAAGTAAAAAGCAGAGTAAACCCTGATAGGACTCCTAGAAGAAAGAGTGATAGTCCTGCTTACCCCACCTACATACAGTGTTTGACAGTTTGCTCTGTACATGCATGGATTCAGGGAAAGCCATTATTCACTGTATCTGGGTTGGGTAACAGGATTTTTACTGTCTCTCCTAGGAGTGCTGTCAGGATTTACTCAGCACTGCTTCAAATTATATATACCCATATATTGCAGCAATCGACTTTACTCATTTTTTCATACATTGCTCTCCGATAGGCTAGCATAAGCCAGCTGACCAATTCGATTTAAGAAATGAAAGAGTTACATGAAACTTTCCTGTCAACAGAGCCTGAAGTCTGACTCCCGCTCATTAAATACACCAAAAAATTGGTTTCTAACCAGCCGATTGTATTTTGCAGTGGCAGCTTTGATTGACTATAAAAGAGTTGTCAGGTTTTAAGGACCTATGTTCATATATTTTTTTTAGGAATTTTGGGGGATCTGCTGTTCAGGGTCCTCATCTCCTGTCCATTTCTGCATTATACAGGCAACTGATTAAATTGAAGAGGGATTGAGCAATGCTTAAATTTCCCTGTGGTGGCGCTGCAGGGAACTTAAACACTTAGGTTATGTTCACATGGCGTACTGGGGCGCGTACTGTATGCAGCGCAGCACGCCGTGTGTGTGGGAAGCACCTGCTGATCAGCGCATACTTCCAAGGACTTTCACTTCCGTTATCAGCGGCGCTTCTCTCCCCGGGCGTACGATACGAGAGCTATAAATTACCATAATTGCGACGCGCATTTCGCTCGTATTAAGGCGCAAATACACGTCGAAATGCGCGCCGCAATTACTTAGTGTGAACATACCCTTAGGGTGACATATGATCTAGGCACATAGAGGTCAGTTCTAAATAGCTTTAAAGCAGCGAGAATGCGCCAGAATGTATGAACCTGTTCTAGTGCGGGTCATAGATTTGGCGCATCCTAGTTCCATTACGACAACTGAGGCTCAAGTATACCACTTTTAACTTTGGTCTGGCTGTTCTACCAGTTATGCCTAGTTTTGCTGTCCTCTAGTCATAAATGTGTAGAATTATACGGTTGTGGTCCAACACGCCTCCAGAACGCCACCACATCTTGGGCGCATTACAAAGTGCTGCAGACGACACAGAAAGCGCCTAAGTCTGGAGTGCGTCTGCTCATAAATCGAGAGACCAGGGCTGCGCCAGTTTTTGGGCTGAAATGACACTAGAACACTGGCACAGCCCCTTACATACACGTCGTGAACCCCCTCAACTATAATGCCTTGAATTTTTTTTCAAAAAATATTTTTAAAATCTGTATTCTCTTTTTGCTACTTATTATTTTTAATTATATTATTGTGAGCAATAAAATGCAGACAGTATTAAAGTGTTAGAAAGAAAATAAACAATTAGCTAACTTATACCACTATGCATTCAAAGAAGTAACTGGAGACACATAATAAGGCCTCATGTACTCAACAAACAGTGTGCCTAAAGGTATGTATTACTGACCCATCTGAACTCCTACAGCGACATGTCCCAATACGACTGCACCATTGTTTTGGTGTATTTTGCTCCAAAAAAATTGTTGACGCCCTATTCTCTATATAAATAAACTGTAGTACACCAAAACTAGGTGCCTTTTACGCCAGGCACAACACATTTTAATGCGCCTAAAATAGGCACACTAAATAAGCGCACTAGCGATGATATGCTATGTGCCTGAGATAGACTATGTGCCTAGATAGGCGCATCAATTTTACAATGCAAGGTAGACCACACGCCAGATATTTAACAGGTTTGTTCATTCAGGCACACTTTACACTGATTTAATGCATCTTAAAACTAGCGTGGTGGCGTCTCTTTTTGGACATGTCGGCCTTGTGCCTAATACGGATACCATCATTAGTGATATTCAGGCTTCTATGTAGGAGGGGGTCTAATGATCATTCACACAAGTCATGAGGAACGTTATTGAAATGTTCAGTAGCAACTAGAGGGTGTGCCCCAATGATACATGCTTACAGTTGTAATTGGTATTGTAATATTGTTTCTAATAAATTAGAAAATCCCATTCTTATAAGAACTTTTCAAATTTTCTCACTCATTTACAAGACTATTAATAAGACTACAAGATACAAGCACTCTACAGGGATTACGAATATACACGGCCGTGTGAATCATCCAGACATTTCCCTTTGCATCAGCCAGGATCCTAGGGTTGGGGGTGGGTGGGTTAAGTTCTTGTATAAATCCTCACTTCGTCATTAATGAAGAACAGGAAATAGGAGTAGGGAAGGAAGCTAAGCACTTCCTGATTCTAGGCTCACTACTTAATGGTTTTAGGTGAATTTTTGTTAACCGATTGTAACTTTGACCTGAGCACTAGCAGGAACAGCAGGTCAAACACTTCACACTTGAAGCTTAAAGCATGTATTGCACATCTGATGTGTGAACACTATGTCATACCTATTTTACAAATGTGCATGAGAGTGAAATTTGCAAAGCACATCACAAAAACTGAAAGTAGGTTGGGGTTTCCTTTAACATAGTTAATACTCCAAATTAGAGACCTCAGCCCAAAGGCATTTACGTGCATCTCTACCCTGGAATACCATTTTTTGATATCAATACATGTGAAATTCTGTGCCTATGAAATTTTTCTTATACATAAAAAGCTTCAAATCTCATGATAAATGATACAGTTCTGGCTGCCTGCAGCCATCACTAGTGGGAGCTTAGGAGTTTACTGCATACTGGAACTGTGTATTACAAAAATGGAGTTCTGACCAATACATAGACATATCAAGAATTGAATCCGCACAGACCTTTAACTCGATTTAGCTAAAAAGGTGTTTAAGAAAGGATTGTCATGTTAATGGAGATCTTTTGATGAACATTAGGTTCTCTGCTTTGTGACCCTCAAGTTGGAGAAGATGTGACACAGCAGTAGGAGGTTATATAAAATGCTCACTGAACTTTTTTTAGTTACAGAATATAAAGTATGTGTCAAACTCAAGGCTATCAAGCTGAATCTGTCCCGCCACTTCATTTTATGTGGCCTGCAAGAGCTTAGACACAGCAAGCAGGGATGGGCAATGTCTGGACGCACCTGCTCTCCCCCTTTCCCGGAGAATGTAGCCAGCACTAGGCAAACGGGTGGTGTCTGCATAGGGAGTAGGCGCCATCTTGAATTTGGAGCTCTGGAGCACATCTGTACATCGCTCTGTTTAGCATGTCACAAGCAGTGGCACAGTTCTGACAGCCCTAACCATCGTACCCTAGCCATTCTCCAAGGTAGGAAGCTTAGTGCTTAAAAGGTGGAAGGGGCTGACTATTATACAACTTGAAAAGAAATCTTGGCTTTCTACTGACCTCATGCTGCACCACAGCCCTTTGAGGGCACCTAAAATGGTGATATGGCCCTCAGTGAAAATGGGTTTAACCCCCTATGACATAGAGTGTAGAAGTGAACACTGGTGACCATAATCCGAATATGTCAATGGACCTCATTTGGTGTACATGGCTGGCATGCCATTGTATACATAATAAAGTTAAAGCTTAAGTCTTCTTAAGACATTGTCAAAAACATCAAACCTGCTGATGTACTTCAGACCAAGCCGAAGCATGTCATTCTGTGACTATTAACTGGAAATGCAACAGCATCTTCATTGCATTACAGCAATTCCCTAATAAGACTGTAATGGTTGTATATGCATAGGGTGCTAGGAACATTCTACAACTTTGTGATGCCCACGTGTTTTAGCCAGTGGCTAAGGTGGAGATTTGGACTCCATAAACCTCCTCATTTTGTGAGCTTCAAATAATGGCCCTATTATTACATTTCCATAAATAGCATCTTCAAATTGGATGTTATATGACAGTGAAAACCAGGACTATGGCTGCACAGGAGGAAATGCATATGTGGAATAATGTAAAGGGTTACTGTTTCAGCTGAAGTACAATTTGGAAATAAAATGATGGAAGAAAAAGAAATCTTGTGACATTTGGATGGAATAATTACCCTCATCTGTCTTGGGATTGTTAACATAGCACTGCCTATGTGTGGTGCTTCCTGTTTTTGTAATTACTGTTCTGAGTGAGGGCATTAACATTTTGAGAATCTTGTGATAATGACTTGTAAACTGCAATAAACTAATAAGATGTAATGATTTCATCTGTTCACTTCTGAGTCACTCCTGGGTCTGTACAGGGTGTCATAGAACAATCTGAATAGAGATTGTCCAGATACAGACTTATTTATAGCACTCAAACGTGTTGGAAGCCAAGAGAGCCGCAGATCTTTAGCGACAGAGTATTTTATATTCACAATTCAATTCCTTTTTGTTATAAATTCTATTGAGCTGTTTTCATTATCTTTTTTCCTGGAAAACTGGGTAATACGAATACGGCCACCGTTATAGCCTCAAAAAGGAGCTGTAACTTCACTTTTCTAGAATCCTGGACAGTAGTTTCATGCTATAAGCTTCAGGGATATATCCGTTTGTAATAAGATTTGTCATTCATGGAGAATCTAGGAAACATTGGATACCTGTAATATTGGATGGATGAATGACACCATGTCTACCCAACTGTTGAGAGCCTTGGTGTCTATGCACTAATTCACTTGCTTTGATAAAAACTCCTTTAATAAATTTTAATAACCCTATTGGTTGTCGTGAAGCTTGAATTCCTGGAATATATAACTAAACTAAAATTAAAAAAACAAGCCTAAAAGTCACGGAACTTCGGCTGTAGATGCATTTCCAGATGTCTGTGGTTCCACCATGCCAGGGCAAGAAGCTACTGTTTATGGACGTTCTATTTATTTCAGTCAAACATATCACATGTTCATGAATAGGGCTGATACAATATGTGATTTAGTAGTTGCTCATTCTAATGTGCAAAGTCCTGGCTAAAAGAGATTTTTAATCTTACAAGTCCTACTTTCAGGCAAGTAGTACATACCCATCAGGTTAGTAGTGCTTCAAGGCAGGTTATTGACTGATATTGGAGCAGATGTCTTGCTCTGGACATGCACGGTCTGTTACCTTTTCATGGTACATATTTGCACCCCATAAAGGTCAATATCTTCTCACCAAGAGCATTTCTGGCCAGATGGCTGTCTGCCCTTGCTGGTCAAATAGGACAGAGCAGAGGAAGCAACTTATGTAGCACAATTCAAGTGTGTTCATACCCCAAGGGTTAATGATTTAGCCGTGTGGATTAACACATGATGAACACTCAGTACACAATTCTGGTCCATTTTTAAAATCCTGCCTGAGGTAAAACAGATTACAATCAAATTCCCTGATCTCATTTTTATAATCTGTATGCTTCCAAAATGTAAGTAGAACCCATCAGAGGATAGTAGAAAAACTTTCAAAAACAGTAATGGCCCTTCAAATGTGTGAGTAGATAAGATAAAAAAATGCACTAACATGAGTAGATATTAGTAGAGGTAAGAAGGGAAATCCCTAAGAGAAAAGTTAAAGACAAAAATTTAAACAGTGAAAAAAATAACCTACAAAAGAAGATTAGCAGAGGAAATGAAAAATATGTAAGCTACTCTTTCCAGTGCCATCTAAAAAAATATCTAGATGTTAAAGGAGTTACCTTATGCATACAATCCTATTTAAAATTACATTTGGTCCCCCCATTAGCTGTCTGACAGAGGCCTGATTTATAAAACCCCTGGCAATCAACTGTTATTGCTATAGGAGGCCACACTTGGCCATGTATTAGATGGTAGCCATTCAATTGAAGGGATAACCATGTGTAATAAGCTCACAGGATTGCCATGGGTTTCCTGGGCTCACAACACCAAGAGGTTCAGTCCAATGCAGATTTTTCATTTAAACTAGCTTCAACCATCCTGACTTTCACTTTTTCCGACAGCTGTACTACCACACATGTTAGACATGTATGGGTCTACTACAGTAAGAGCTGGTCACAGGACCCTACCTGAATCAGGTTGGAGATCTAACAGTTGACCTCCCCTTTATGGCAACCATACACTGATCAGCCATAATGGTTAAACCACTGGTCTAATATTGTATAAGTTCCCTTTATACTGGCAAAGCAGCCCTGACCAATCAAGGCATGGATTCCACAAGGTGTCCTGTGGATCAGATCGCACATCCCATAGATTCCTGATTGGACTGAAATCTGGGTTATTTAGAGGCCAAATCAACAACTTAAATTTATTACAATGATCCAAAAACTGGCCATTAGGGAATACTGTTGCAAAGAAAAGGTGAACTTTCGCTGCAACAGTGTTGAAGTATGTGATGCAGGTCTAAGTAAAATCCACATCAAGGCTTCCCAGAAGATGATTGCCCAGAGCTTCATCACTTGCTTGACTTCTTCCCATAGTGCAGCATGCTGCCATCTGTTCTCCAGGTAAGCCACACATACAAAAGCTACCTGTCCATATGATGTAAGAAAAAATTTGATTTACCAAACCAGGCCACATTTTTCCATTGCTCTGTGGTCAAGTATAGATGTTTCTGTGACCATTGGTGGCAAGAATTTGGTGGTGAACAGGGTCTGCAGCTATGTTGCCCCACTTGCAGCAAGCCTGATGCCAGGTATCTTCCAACTTCTCTCTGTCATAGCCAGCATTAACTTTTCAACATTCTGTGCAAAAGTATCTCTTCTTCAGGATCAGGCCAGATGGGCAAGACTTTGGTCCACACGTATGTCAATAAGCTTTGGGCACCCATGATACCGTCTTTACTTCAAAGGTGGTTGTGCTTCCTTGGACCATGTTTGGTTGGTACGAGCCACTGCAGGGTATCTGCTATTTTTGAGCTGCCCTGAACCAGTTGTCTAGTCATCAAAGTCTGGCCCATGTTAGAGAAGCTCAGATCAGAGTATGCCCTTATTAGAGTCCATTTTGAGGGTGGCAAACTGGACAGCCTCAGGGCCTCTATTTAGTTGATTACACCCCGTTGGCAAATGTTTAACCTATACAAACCTATGGGTACAGGACAAGATACTTTTTTTTCTGCTAACCAAATACATACAACAGATGGAGTTCATGTTACGGGGGTCCCTGCGGCCCCCGTGTCGGGTCGCAGGCACACCCGCACCTCCGTAGCGTCCCCAGCTGCGGCCGGCACCGCAGCCCGGCACTCTGGCTGTTCTTGTCCCGGTGATTGGTCTCACCGGGCGCTGACCCTATTTAAGCCCTGCCTCTTCCTTAGCACCTTGTCGAATCAATAGTGCCCTGTGCCTTGAGAGGAAGTGTTCCTGGTATCTTTTTGTCTACTGGTACCGCCCTACTCCTCCGCCTTACCATGAACCTTCCCGCCGCCTGACCTTCTGCCCGCCCCAAAATACGAGCCGCTTATGATTCTTTTACCCGCGCAACCTGGCCCCCACCACAGCAAGCCCACGTTGGGGTAGCGACCTGGGTAGCAATCCGCCGCGTAATCCACCCCGCTTTGTACGGGCTCTTTTTGAAACCGGGGCCCTACTTAACTCCGCCCCGGGCGGGGTTACACCATCGATTTGGTGGCCGAGGATCCACTTCCACGCCCCGTTTACATTTCGATTGGGCCCCGGGATCCCACCAAGGTGCCTCTCCCAAAACGCCCCCATCCCCAAATCGGGCTCAGCAATGAAGCAGTCACGCAGCAAGCGCAGCAGCTTAACCGTGTTACTATGACGCAGCCCTCCCCACTCCCCCAGGCGGCTGGGTGGCCCCCCGTGGCAATTTTTTCCGGGGAGTCCGCGGCCTAAACCTTTTTGCCAGCCGCAAAGTTTGAGGGTGACCCAAAGACCTGGGGGGGCTTCTCCCCCAGTGTTCCTCCACGGGGAAACTTAATTGGTCAGTTCCCACAAAAGGTCCAAGGTGGCCTTCGTGGTCATCTCCTTGGGAAGCCCGGGCCGGGGACCCCATTCGGGCCCGAAGCGATCCGGTCCAGGATCTGGCGACATTCCTGCAGGAGTTCTGCACTGTTTTCGAAACCCTGTCCGCTCTTCGTCTCCCAACCCCGCCTTACTAACTCAGCAAGGGAACCCTCCATAGGGACTACCCGTGCAATTCCCGCACATAGCTTCAGAGTTGCCGGGAACAATGCAGCTTGTGCGCCACGTTCAAAAAGGGGCCTCTCCACCCCAATTAAGGTCCCCTCCCCACCTGGGCCCCCCCCCTTTCTTAAGCGAGCCATACATCTGGCGCCCCCGGTTTGACATCCCCCTGGGAGAGGCGGAGGAGGTCCCCCATGAGCATGTACCATGCAAACACTCGTCTACCCGTATGTCTGGGTTTTTAGGGCCCTCCACTCCCCCTTTCCCACCCCACCCAGGGAAGAGGCCTTTAAAGTGGACAGAGCCTTGACTCCCCAAGAACTTAACCCAAACCGTGAGGAGAACCTATGCCTCACACGGCAGCCCGAAACCCCTCGGGGCTTTCCGTTGTCGGGGAAACACCCACCTGGCTTCGGGGAGAGGCGTCCTAGGTTGAAAAATTCCCTCTCCAGGGCTCTTGCTGCCAGTTCGGGGTCACAACCATTCCCCGGGCCCCTTTTTTTAATGGCGCCTTCCTGGGATTCGGGGTCTCCCGGGGAAATTTTTGGATGGTGCTTTGGGGCCAAGTATTGTCTGTCGGTGGTCCGCTAGCCCAACCCCTTGTTCACCGTGTTAGGGTGAATTTTTTGAGTGAATGCCCGGTGGCCCTACAAGTGGGATTTAAAAGGAGAAGACGCATTCTTCGTGCTCCCCGCTTTTCCCTGGCTGCCTCGGGGCTTCCGGGGCTGCAGCGTACCCCCCGGGGTGCACACTTGAAGAGGGGTAAATTTTTGCGTTGAGTGAGATTGCGTCTCGGCCTACGGCACCTCGCCGGGGGGCCCCCCATTCCCCGCTCTCCCTCTCAAGCCCTTACCCTTGCCACCCCCGTAAAGACTTTCAAGACGTCTTCCCCCCGAGAAGCGGTGGAGACTTACCCCCCCATCGCCCCACGATTGCTCTATAAACCTGCTCCCGGACTTCTCCCCCTCAGGTGGGGTTACCCCTCTCGGTACCGAACCCCCGGTTTGTCTGCCTACTTTAAAAGAAAATTACAAAAGGGTTCACCCGCAAATCTACTTCTCCCCCGGGTCCCGGATTCTTCTTTGGGGAAAAGGGAAATTTTTTCTTACCCCCCTCATCGACTACCGCGGTCTCAACAAGATCCTATAAAAAAAGGGTTCCCTTTTACCTTTGATTACCGAACTCTTTGACGCTCCAGGGATAAAGCCCTTTTCCAAGTTGGATTTGGGGGGGAAATCTCGCCCCCAGACCGGGAAAAGGTGATGAGTGGAAGATTGTTTTCAAACTGTGATGGCACTTCGAGTATTTATGATGCCCTTCGGCTTGTGCAACGCCCAGCACTTTCCAAAAATTTTTTTAATGCATTTTTAAGTCTCCCCGTAGCTGTGAGTTATTACTTGGATGACTTTGGGTGTTTTCGCCCGATCTGGAACCCCCCAGTCGATGGCGCCAGGTTGAACGCCTCATAGAAAACCCTCTCTATGCCAAGCAAAAAAAAGTCCCTTTTTACCAGACCACCTCCCCTTCCTCGGGTATTAATTCGAACAAGGGCCTGAAATGGACCCCATAAAATCTCCGCCCTTCCACAGCGGCCTCGCTCTCGGCCTCCCGGGCCATGCAAGCTTTGGGCTTTTCAAATTACTAAAGCGTTTATCCCCCATTTTTTAATTTAAGGAAACCCATTGTGGCTTCACCAAAAAAATGCCAACCGAAACTGTGGGCCACCAGCCGGCGAAAAGCTTTTTTTCCCAAGCTGAAAGCAGCATTTTCCCTGCCCCCGTGTTTCTCGGCCTGTACAGAGAAACCCTTTTTCTTTGAATAGATGCCTCTTCCTGGGGCCGGGGCGGTTCTCCCCAAAAGGGAAACCCAAAAGGGAAGACTAACCTTGGGTTTTTTCCAGAACCTTTTTACCAGGGAAAGGAACTATACCCTCGGGGGTCGGGGACTTTTTGGCCTTAAGCTCGCTCTGGGAAAAATGGCGCCCCCTTCCCGGGGGGTGCTCGGGATCCCTGAAATCTTCACGACAACAAAAAAAATCTCTACTCCCAAAAGCGCAATGTCTAAACCCAGGCAAGCAAGGGGGGCTTTTTTCTTTTGCCGGGTCAATTTCGTGATCCATTTCCCCAGCAAGAAAAACATCAAGGCCTCCCTTTCCCCCTTTCCCCAGACTCAGGGGGGAAGAGGGGGGTCCCCCCCCCGCAATGTACCTCCAAACGGTTTGGGACTGGGGGGCCCCTATAAACCTCCAAAAGTGTACCCCCCGGTAAGACGTGCGCCCCGCGCTCCCGGTTTTAAAGGGTACTGAAATGGGGGATTTCTCCACATGTGGTACCCGGGGGACGGGGATCTTTTCCCTGATTTTTTTCCGGTTTTTTCTAGTGGCGACCTCGTAAAGTGTGAAGGAGTTGTGGGGGGCCTGTACCCCCTGTGCCGAACAATCCCTGCTCAACCCGGGGTTACTCCACCCTGCCGGTACCTACATCCTTGGGCCTATTTAGGACTTCATCACCGACCACCGCCCCCTGATGGAAAAACAGTTTCGGGGGGGCACTGACCCTTTTTTCCCCAAAAGGCACACTTCATTCCCTTCCCGTCTCCCCTTTTGTCCCCGATGCCAAAATTTTTTTTTAAGCATCTTCCGCCTGCATGGACTTCCCTACATATTTTTTCCCAACGGGAGTTAATGGGAAAGGAGATAGGAACCCAAATCTTTGGGACCCATCCTGCACTTCAAACCGCAAGACAAGTGATTGGTTTAGTCTATTGCCTGGGGGGACTATAATTCTTGGCCATTCCGCTGGGGACCCCCTTCTTCACTCCAGCGGGATCCCGCCCACCCCTCGTCCTCTTCCTGATTCCTGGTGTTTAAAGGCCACACCCATCTTGCCGTTTGGAAGGAGAAAACACCAAACTCGCCCAGGTGGCCCAAAAAAGGCCAACGGGCAAGAAAAGGACCCCCTTTCCTTTTCGGCGGTTTAAGGGATGGCTTCCCCGCCAGGTTTTTTTAAAAACCCCTACTTTCTTGCCCCCGTTCTTTAGGTCCTTTAAACCTAAGGCGCCAATCCTGGCAAAGTTTTGGCCCCTCCAACTATCCTTAAACTCCTTTTTCCCCTCCCCTTGTGAAACCATACCAAAAACCTTTTTGAATTTTTGGTTTTCCCCATCTCCCATGGCTGACTCCACCAATGTTTTTGCCATCAAAGAAATTTTGGCCATGAAGATGGTTAGGGGGAGATGATTTTTTTTTTTTTTGGACGACTGGAAAGGTTTTGGGCCGGAGGAAAGGTCACGGGAGCCGGAGGAGAACATCCTGGATCGGGGTCTCTTGTCTAAATTTATGCGGGCCAGAAAGAGGGGGAGACCAAAGGGGGGGTACTGTTACGGGTGTCCCTGCGACTCCCATGTCGTGTCGCAGGCACACCCGCACCTCCGCAGCGTCCCAAACTGCGGCCAGCGCCGCAGCCTGGTACTCTGGCTGCGGGCGCGCCCGCAGCTCTGACATCCATTTACCTCGCCACGCTCCTGTTTTCGTCCCGGCGCGCGCTCCTGCTGCCGGCCGGGTGCGCGCTCGCGGTACTCCAGGCAAATTTAGAGTGACAGCGCGCCGGTGATTGGTCTCACTGGACGCTAACTCTATTTAAGCCCTGCCTCTTCCTTAGCACCTTGCTGAATCGATAGTGCCCTGTGCCTAGAGAGGAAGCATTCCTGAGTGTCTTGTTCGTTTACCGTGTACCGTACCTTCTGCCTCCGTCCCTTGACCACGAACCATTGCTGCCTGTCCTGACCTTCTGCCTGTCCAAGACTACGAGCCTGCTTCACGATTCTGTACCGTGCAACACCTCAGCTGCCACCGCAAGCAAGTCACGTTAGGGGTAGTGACCTGAAAGCAATCCGCGGCAGCAAGTCCATCCCGCTTTGCGGCGGGCTCTGGTGAAAACCGGTCCTACTTAGACTCCACTCCCTGGCGTGGCTTACACCATCGCTTGTGTTGGTCCAGAGGATCCTCTTTCACTGACCGTTACAGTTCATAAGGATGAAGTAAATTGATCTCAATGTACAAGAGATGTTCTCGTATGTCAGTAGAAGCAAAAATGTTGACCCATTATTGTTGGTGGATTAAATCTGCAATAGAACATTTTTTAAATTCCCATTCACAACTTTTCATTTCTTACCTGTTTTCTCTGTTCTCTAGACCATGTCAGCACTTGCTGTGTCCTTTTTTTACTTATTTTATTTTTTTTTTTAAAAAAGGAATTTTTACATGGAATTTCTTACAAGGCTGCGCTCAGCATTTCTGATAAGCAAACCTTCAGTGAATTCCTTTAATTCTGACTGGCTGGATGGACACACTCTGGCATAATATCAAAACTTTCTACACCCTGTCAGAACAAGCTAATGCTTCAGCTCTGTAATCATGCCCTCTTGAACCGGAGGCAAGCAAATAAAACCTTCTTCTCGTACTTTTTTTTAGACACGCTTTCTAGTTTTTACATTAGAATGGGGAAATTTACACACAAATTGCTGATACTTTTTTAAACTGAAGTCAGTACGATACAGGCAAACAGATTGAGTGACTGCAATAGACTATCCACTTTCTTTATGCTTGGATAATACTTAACTGCACAGAGTATTTCGGGAGAAAACTATATTGTCCCTTGCGAGGCAATGACCACTCAAGATATGGTTGTGTTAGTCAGGTCAGTGTTGTATAGTACATGGACAATGACATAAAATAGGAAATGAAAACAAAGGCGAATTAGAAGACAGAGGATAAGTAATAGTTTATGGAAAAAGGTGAGGAAGTCTGATGTGAACCAAACTGATTACTATATGAAGTTTTCATGTACTACATAATGATTTTACTTTTCATATCTTGCATTTTGATAAATATATTTTTTTCTTCTCAACAGAGCAGCAAAGGGTGATGTTACTGAGCAGCTCACCCACTGTGGTCAAGAAATACTTCCCAATTCCAGTGGAACATTTAGAAGAGGAGGTCCGGATACGATCAGCTGATGATGGGAAGCTCTTTCGAGAGGAGTACAATGTGAGTCTGTAGCTTCTGCAGGCGGGAACACAATGACATTTTGCTTTTACTGAAAAACACAACTGTCTGTGTTGGAAGAGCGCCAGTCACAACAGATCTCCTGATATAACACTTCCTTTTAAATCCTGCAGTAGCATGCAAGGTTAGAGCGAGTTTTAAAGGGGAATGTATCGCCAATATTTTTTTTAATAATTAAAACAAGATAGTGATACATATTATTTTCTTATTTAAATATTTTTATTTTATGATTGTGGAAATTTTTATTTTGTTTTCTGTGTATGATTATGGGGCAGCCATTTTGCCTGAGCTGCTTTTAACAGCATTTGGAGAGATGCTTTACAGCAGCTTCATGGACATAGGAGCCTGTGAATAGGAGTAGTCCCATTGACTTCTATAGGAGAATTTTCTAGGCATGCTCTGTGACCTGAGGAGAAGACAGATGGTAAGCTGTGATGAGCTCCTACTGTGAATGGTGGATCCTGAGTTATGATAATGAGGAGATAGCAAGATTTCAGGATTTTATTAAAAGTGATATGCAAAGGCATATATTATCCTGGGAGAAAATCACACTCTCCTTTATTGGAAGAGCAAATCAATGGCTCAGCCTAAATAATCGTTCGTTCTTGGGCAGATTTAGGCATACTTGGAGTAAAAGATATAGCGGACTTATCGACCTGTACATCTTTGACTGTCTCACAGGCCTCTGCACAATTTCCCTTCATCCATAATAAAACATTTCATTTATGCAATTACAGGTTTATGTCTTTGTAATGTTGAGGTCCCTGGGGGAGGAGGACTGGGTCGACACTCTATGTGCTAAACTAACCCGATGACAAATACCAAGTGCTTAGTTACTTTCCATTACACCTTTTTGCAATAACATATTGATTATGACAAGCTCACATCTGGACTTAGCACCTGGTCCGGCTTCGAAGAAGATCTTGCACCAGATATCATCAGATGCTGTCTTACCAGAGCTTTGAAACATATCCCATCCAAAGCATACTGAGAAATGTTCCTAAAAATCGCACACAAGATGAAAAAAATTAAAATAAAAAAATGACACATTCCCTTTAAGTCTTCTTTAGTTTCCTGCAGGATTACCAGCAAACTACAGGCAGTTATATCATAGTTTGTATGAAAGTCACTCAGTCTTCATGGTCATCTGTGGTGTTATCTCAATTGTGGGGTTATGCTTATGCTAATGGTTTGTAACCATGGTGAGTGTTAGGATGCATCTTTCCTATGCACTTGCTATGTACATGCCCGAGTACAGGACTGATCTACAAAGTGCATCATAAAAGGGTGGGATTTATGCAATTTTAAAACGGGTATAACTGACAGCTTTGGCCACATTCCTGGGCAGATTGATAGGGACTTACAATTTGGGGATTACAGATTTTGTAAGTATTGGTTCTAGTAAATACAGCTAGCAAAACACATTACTAACATACATTGGTCCACATTTTTCTTTTCTATAGTCGTTACAATCTGGGAATTTCCTAGGAACATTTGAAGTAGCCAACAGAGAAGAGAACAAGGAAAGCAACAGATATCCTAATATTCTGCCATGTAAGTCTCATTTGTAAAACAAGTTTACTTGTTTATGTGTTAATTAGGGTCCATTTACACGGTGAGGATTTATAGTTGGTTTTTAACACTGATTTTGAAACCGTTTGAATACACACTGTTAACCATTTCCATAGATCTCAATAGAAAATCCGAACTGTAGTCTACATGGCTCAGATTTTTTTCAGGTCAGATTTCAAAACCGAACTTGGAACATGCACATTGCTCTGCCGGATTTCTGACAGAAAATGTACTATTCAGTGTCAATGGGCCGGCTGGGTCTGAAAACTACTATAAAGAACCGTGCAAAATAACATGCAAAAAAATTAAAATCGACTGTAAAACACTGGTCGAATTTTAATTCAGAATCTGACCGGTACTTGTGCTTTGCCGTGTGGACGCAGCCTTGTGGTTGCTCTTGTGACATGTTATGTTATTATTCATTTATACCAAAAAGTTTTTTAAAAATTTGCATTCTTTTTTCTGGGGAAAAAAAAATTGAAAACAGATCCTTACCCCACATAAGTCAGGCTTATTTGGCTCCTAATATGCATGGTACTAGCAAATAACATACTTCTTTTCACTTGATGGTTAATTTACTTGTACTTATTGTTTGGAAATAGACTTCTGTTACCACAGCCACCAATGCAGAGCTGCAGTATAAAGCACAGGAGACAGAGCTGCAAGTGTTATTAAATAGGACACCCAGCTAAGCTTATTTAGTTGATTTTAGCTTCATACCTATTTAACTATGTGCAACAGCAACTCAAGTTGAAGAAAAAAAATAGTTCTATCAATGGGATTCCCATTGTAATGGGAAAAAAAAGGACTGAGAAGGACAAATCGATCCATTATAGATAATATGGCTGACAATGGCAGCTATTGAACAACTACTTATTACACCAGGAGCTGGAGAAGGAGGGCATCTCAAAGTTTGCTAATATTTAAAAATTGTGAATTATAAACGAGCCTTTGGCCTTCATTTTTCCTACTCTTAAGTCTTGTATTAGTGTTCAGACTGGGGTGCCAAAGTTGATTCTAGTGGCCCAACACAAACTACTATACTCTTCCTCCCTACCCTGCCACGTATGCGGTGCCCCCACCCTTTGCTTTAAAAAGGTTTTTTTGCCACAAATTTAAATTTCTGCCTTTTTCCTCTCTTCAGCTCGAGGGTGCTCAAAGGGGAGGATTTGTTTAACTACATATAAAAATGAACAAAAAGGTTACATCACCTGCCTTAACCCACGTGTGCCACTCTAGCAAAAAATGGTCTATTTATGGTAGCGTAATTACTCAATGGTTAGTTTTTTGTCTCACACGGGGGTCCTAGGTTAAAACCCCCTCGGGAACCAAACCTGTTGATTTTTTTTCTCTTTATTCAAGCACATCCTGATTAAAATTTTCTTTTTTTTATTTGCACTTTTGCAATTACAAAGGATTTCAAGGACAGTATACATAAACAGTACCTGGGGTTGAAAACCCGTGCAGCAGTGAGTGTGTTATTATTAGGTAGGGAATAGACTAACAGTAGCTGCCTGAAAGGAGATGTGATGTCTGAGCATGTGCGGCAACACTGATGAGCTCTCAGCCCTGGTCGTATCCCCTATACACTATGAATCACTAAAGCAGCAACTATAACAAAAATGGTACAGAATTTTTAATAATGATGAATGGTGAAAATGTTTTATTTTAATTTGAAAGCTTCCCACTTTTAATTTTTTACTTCGTGGCAACCCTTTTTTAACTTGTACATACTGCGTGGTGACTCTTCCACAAAACCTGAATAAAGAAGGACCTGGGGTTTTGATTCTTCCTCACCTGATTGCTGGAGAACACCAGGTGGTAAAGATTAAAAGGGGGTAAAAAATAAAAATTTTTTAACATAAAAAAAAAAATATACAAAACAAAGACACAAGTTTTAAGTAAAAACCCTAAATAAGGGTCAAAACAGTTGCCAAATAAGCCCCTACGAAAATCAGAATCCCAAAGCCAATATTACCAATAATTCTACTAAAACAAAATACCACCACATCATGACCACATATCACGACAACATAGGGTGATTTGTATGTACAGGTCTCCGCCAGCAGTCTGGCGTCCTTTCGGGCCAAAAATTGGCGCAGCCCTGTTCTCTAATTTATAACAGACCCCTCCAAAATTGGGGGGCAATATCAGACGGCTGTACCTTTGAATGCCCCCGAATCGGGGGGGGCGCTCTGGGAAATGTTCGACCACAACCGTTGATACACCATTTCGATGGGATGGCAAAACTGGGACATAACTGTTTTGAACAGGGGAACCAAGTTAAAATAGTTTTCCTGAGCCTGATTTGGGATTTTAGAGCAAAACGGCTAATCTTGACCCACAGTAGAAAGGTTAAAAAATCCAGCGCTTTCTTACGCTACAAAGCGGCAAAGAAATTGTCGTCCCCGGCGCTAAAATGCATACTGTGCCAAAGTTCTAAAAATACACCAAATTTTATTTCTGATATAAACCATTTTCTAGACCAAATTACCCCATACATGACCAACATGGATTTTCCAGTTGTACACAGGGTCGCAGACACAAAAAATGATTAATGCAGTTAAAGCCAGGGAAACAAAGGTGACATCTTCTCTTATGAGTCATTCACTTTCCCTTTTTATCAACATTCGGCCCAGATGACAACTTCTTCCTGCTACAGATCATGCCTGCAGAATTTATCACCCAAAGATCTTAGACTCCACACTTTTCCACCACTTCCCTACCAATTACCACCTCTGTACAACCTCCCTATTACCATTAACGGTAAAAATGACCCACTTGTGGCCCCAACCGTAAAAGCTCCCCCAAAGGCATGGGGCCCCCTTTTTTGGCAACCAATTTAGTCGCCTTTTTTTTTCCCCTTGTTGAGATAGGGACACGACACAAATTATAACAGAAGATCCCTTTAGTTGACCTTCAAATTTAAAAGGTAGGTTACCAACCAATAAAAGGATATAACCCCCTTAGGGAATATAAAAGCCTCCCTCTGGGTTTTTAGTAAAATTTTTTGTCTCCCTATTGGTAGGTACTAATCCCCCTATAGGGAAAAAAATATAGGCCCCCCCCCTAGATTATTTTTTTCCAGTGGGTAGGGATATAAGGGGCCCCCCATTTGGCAGGGGGAGTATACAGCCCACCATTTGGGTGGGGGGGTGAGAATAAAAGGTCCTACAGATGGTAGGTAGATATATAGCTCCCCCAGTAGGTAGGCTTATAGGTGTTCTGTAGGTAGTTATATAGGCCCTCTATAGATAGTCCCCATAGGGACCCTCGGTTTTTCCCCTCAAATAATTATAAGGCTCCTTAATAGTTATAGAAATCTGTAGATAGTTACAAAGGCACCTGGTAGGTAAATATATAAGCCCCCTTGGGTAGATATATAGGCCATCTGGTTTTTGAAACATTTTCTTAAAAAAGATACTCGCCTTTCCCCCGGTTTTAAAAGCAGCTTTGCCCGGGGGGGTTGGTTCAGCAAAGGGGGTGACACATCATGCCGCCTACATGGGGACACTGCTCTCAGCGCTAGGCCAAAAGCCTCAGGCTCAAGGCTTATGGCCTAAGAGAAGCAGCACTGTTGGTTTCATGATTGGTACATTGCGCTGCTTCCGCCGCTTACTGCTGTAGGCCATAGGCTTACATGAATGTGAGCTGGCATTGCAACCAACAACTAAAGTACTCTACCAATTTCAAATAGTACATGCCAATAGATGTGTAAGTAATCAATAGTATGAATTTGTATAGGTCAATGTCTAGTATACATATCATAGAACTAATTAGGCATTACCCATGTAAAGATCATTGGTGATCTACTGAGCCCCAACCCATATTTTGGGAAGATGGCTTTTTCAGGGGACTGACGTTGCAGTCTCTTTATAAAGGGGGTTTATTCCTTGGAAACACAGGGGCCCAGATACGGTTCTGATGAAGTGGCCTCTATTCACCCTTCTTAAATGCAGCCAATGAGCCCACCCTTTCAAGTGCTAGTGAAAAGCTAAGCAATTATTCCCACCAGAGGAGTAACTTGAAGCTCCGGGGCCCTAGTGCAAAAAGTGGAATGGGCCCCCCATCTACAATGTGCCACTTACAATCATGGTATCTTCTTATGAAGCAGAAGGACTTTTGGGGCCCCCTCAGGCTGCTGGGCCCGGTAGCGACTGCTACCTCTGCACCCCCTGTAGCTACGCCCCTGATTCCCACCATGTGCAGACAGTACTCCATCGCCTCTTAGTGATCAAGTAAAAGCACGGAGAAGGCTTTAGCAGTGCCATTTTCTAATGTAATATTGCAAATCTTTGTGTTCATTAAAAAACAGAAATGACCCCATCAGTTTTTTTAGTGACTAAATAGATCTGCTTTTATTTTCTAAAAACAGCACCACTCTTGTATTAAATCTATGCTTGGTACTGCCAGTCATAAAAGCATTTTTTTAAGAGGTTGAACGAAAGTAGATGATATCGAACCAGGCAACCAGCACCTATGAACTCAGTCCTTATCAAGGGAATGGGGCAGAGATGCAAAACAAGACACAATCAAAAGAAAAAATACAGTAATCCTTCAAGTTACAGTGACTTCAGAACACAATATATACCTACATACAATATATACATACAGACAAAACATAAGATGGTCTTTCCTGGGACATTGTACAAGATTTCCAAGTTTCCTTCCTAGCAAACCTAGACTGCAAGCAGACAGGAGTCAAAGAGTTAGCTATCTTAAAAGGGTTTTGCCACGAAGTAAAATTGACGTGGGAAGCTTGCAAATGAAATAACAAAATTTTCATCATTCATTATTATTAAAACAGTCTGTACCGTTTTTGTTTTAGCTGCTCCTTTAGTGATCCATTGTTTACAGCTCGTCTCCAGGGGATACGACCAGGGCTGAGACATACTCACTCCTGGTCGGACATACTCGGACATCAGTTCTCTCAGGCAGCTACTGAGTGTTCAAACCCCAGGTGCTGTCACTCTACTCCCGTCCTCTTTCCTTCTTAGTAATTAGTCAAACAGTGCAAACATAAAAAAGAAGAAACCTCAATGAGGTCTGTGCATTGATAAAGAGAAAAAAAAATCCACAGGTTTGGTTCCTGCAGGGATTTGAACCTAGGACGCTTGTGTCTGGAGGCAACAACTTTACCTCTCAGATACTCACAATTAGAGATGGGCGAATCGATTCTAACGAAGTGGAATTCGTTTAGAATTTCAGGAAAACTTTGGTTCGGAACGAAGTCGAACTTTGGGGCACTTCGGGTGAACGAAGTGTGTTTTTGATTGATAAATGGCTGCGGCACATGGCGCAAGGGGGGCAAAGCACTCTGGGAGGAAAAGGGGGCATAGCCGCATGCAGTGCGAGGGAAGCCAATCAAGACCGGCGGGATTCTTGACTCCCGCACTATAAAAGTCCGGCGCGACGCCGGGGAGCTCACACTCCCCACTGTGCTCACGGGGAAGGTGCTGCCGCGGCTGATTCCTTACGAAGAATTGTTTTTTTATATAGCGATTTCTTTTGGGGTTTGTCTCAGCTTGTCTCAGAGATGTTCTCTTAATGTCTTTTTCTAATTTTTTGGGGTTTGGATCTGAAATCCATTTGGGCTCCACTGCGCTGCATTACATTCAATATCCAAGTGGGATCTAACCATTTTCCTGGTATTCATTTAAAAAAACAGCTTTTTACAATACAAATACCACTTCTTTTTTGGCTGCTCAATTCTTTTGCACAATTTACATCCGGGGGTTAATTAAGCGTTGTTTTGCTGGTGTGCTGCCCCCAAAAAAACCACTTTTTTCAACCCCAAAAATTTTAAAAAAATTTTTCCCCTGAGCCTAATTCAAAAGCAAGGTTAATTCAACTGTACTTTTTGTTGTGTGGCTAGAAAACCCCAAATTTGTAACACGTCAAAGCTACTATTTTGTGGAGCTAAAATTCTTTGGCCAATTTACATCCGGGGGTTAATTAAGCGTTGTTTTGCTGGTGGCGACCCCAAGAAAACGTTTTTTTAAACGCCAAAATATAACATTTTTCCTGTACTAATTCATGCCAAAGGGTTAATTAAGGCTGTTTGTGCTTTTCATTTAGTAAAACAACAGTTTTTTTTAAACGACACATACAAAAAAAATTTTTCCTGGCCAGTTGTGGAGCCAATTTATTCCAAAGGGTTTTCCCCAAGCTTGTTACTGGGTTTTTTGGGATCAAAAACAGGGGTAAATTTAAAAAAAATTTCACATAAAACAGTGCCCTGTACATTTTTCGAACAACAGTAGTCAGCAGAGGGGGTGGAGGCTCTCACCTGCGAGTGGCGTGGCAAAACATTCCTGGAACGGGCCCAGGTTGCGACAGAAAGGGACGTGCGCAGGGGTCCTGGGTTTTGGGGCCCACAACTCCCCGCTGTCATCTAGCCCGGTGTTGTTCAAACCCAAGGGTTTCTTGATTGTTGACAGGTCATCCCTTCCCCCCGAACATTAACAACCCCAGCCAAGAGTCGGTGGGGAACCTCGACACAACCCTTAGTTGGCATGGCCCGGGAGCGGGTCAGCCCCCCAACCTTCCTCACCCCCTCGTCCCATCCGGTTCCCTCAGCCAGAGATCTACTATGTGTCGGGGCTCAGCGCCACATAAGCGGGGAAACAATTTAGGGGGGCAGTCAGCACTACTTGGCACGAAGAAAGGGGGGCCAATATCCCCTGCTCTTGCGAAGGGGCAAAGAAGAGGGGAGGGGCATGGGGGTATGTTGTAAAGGGGCGCCTTGGCATCCCAAAAGCCCGGGTGATAGGACAGCATGACGGAAACACAAATAGATGAAAAGGAGCCGGGGGGAAAAGGTTTTCATCATCGTCAGGAAAAGGGCGTCAGCTTGCGCGCGGGCAGCGGCGCACACAAGGGGTCTGTGGCCGTGAGCAGCGGATAGCCAGTGTGAGGTCGGGAGCCAAGGCCACGGGGTAAAAAACCCGCTTCGCAGGTCCAAAAAAAGTAGCGGCACAGGGGCTCCGAGGCAGCGGCAGCGATCACTCAGGGACGTTGGCGGTAAAATCTGATACCCCGGGGTTGGCAGTTCTTTGCTAAGACACCGGGAGCCGAATGGGAAATTTTAAATCGAAAGCAAAAGTAAGCGGGGCCAGGGACTAACGTTGGCACCACGGCCCGGGTCAACACATGCAGCGTCACCATCCGGGGGGCCGGGGAGAAACGTGGCTCATGGGTGGTCCATCTGCCGCCGCAGCAACAGCAGCGCAGCAGCCCATGGCCGAAGCCATTGCAGCCAGTCAAGGCTCCACCACCTCGCAAAGGGAGCTTTTCTCTTTGACACATCCCCCGGTCCAGAGCCCTCTCCCGCTACTCAAGCGCCAGCAGTCGTTAAACGAGGCGTGCAAAGAGACAACAGTATGCGTCCAACCATCCAAGGGCAGCACTACCGCCCCTTCCCAAGTTTTTTGGTACTGCGTCCCCCCTTTCCAAATGGTGACTCTGCACCGTTAAGGAAACAATGGCTTGTCCGACCCGAGTGGAGGCCCAAACCCGAAATTTTCTTTTTTCCAAAAGGGCAAAACCAGCATTTCATAAATTTTTAAGAACAAAAGGTGGGTCAGTCCTTTATTTATGGTTTATTCCAAGGTCCGGCAGGGGGGACTTTGGGGCTGTAACTAGGGGTTCGGGGGCCATACATGCCCTTTAAGGCCCCGGGTTTTGAAGTGTTTCCAGCCCAGGCACACCAAAAAACCTTGGACAGAAGACGCCGTTTCTCCCCCACGTTGTCAAACTGCTGCACCGCGCCAATTCCGCCTCCTTCCCTCCACCACCACCACCATCTCGCCTCCCAAGTCTGCTCCATCATACCACATGGTAGGCACAGCGGTGTCACGCATTTCTCATCGGCTTGCCTGGGGCAAAACGAAGTCCAAACGGGGGAGGAACTGCCCGCTCATGCACAAGAAACGATTTTTTTCTTTCCCCCCGGCCAACTGCAAATGGGAACCATGGGACGGACAAGGGGAGGAACAGGGTTTCCGCGCTTCCGGGAGGGATGGTCCATGGCCCTGCAGGGCGCAGGTTCAATCGGGTTGTGAAAAGGTTCCTGAAGTCTTCCACCGATCTTCAAAACATTCTGAAAAGGGCCCAGGAAGTGCATGCATTTACCTTTCGCACAAACCCAGGAACACCCCCTCAATTGCAGCGGCAGAACGGCCCCCCCAAACACACTCTTAGCATTTTTCACCCCCTGGAATTCCAGTCACATTTTTGGACCGACTTATGAACAGAAAAGGCCTTTAACATTTTTGATGATCCAGGCAGCAAAGTACCCCCGTTAACTTTGATGCACCGTGGCAGCTCAGCTGACACCTCCTTTGTTGGGGCCTTTCGGGGGGCGACGTTATTTTTTTATCGCCAGGGACTACGGATGAAAACGCATTCACCTTCATGTCTTGGAACAGATGCGAAAAATTGTCTGGGCGGGGGGCCCGGAGAGGGCGACTACATCTCGGGGCCCCACCTGAGTCCGGTGGGGACTGAAATGGAGGAAAAAGGGGGAGGGGGACATTGGGAGCCGAAGCATTGTCTGGTGAAATGAGTGGTTTTCTACTCAGGTGACAGAGAGGGGGCAGGGAAGCTGGGGAGGTGGTGGGGAAGGGGAAATGAGCAGATTCCCCCAAGCACCCTGGCAGTATACGTGGGAAAAAGAGGGAGCCCCTCGGGGACTTGGCAGAGGCCCCCATGCTTATTTGCCGGGGTAGTGGGGCAGCCGAATAGTCGTACCGGCGAGGGATGACTTTGGCTCTCCCCCTATTGGCCCTCGCACCGGTTTCCAAAAAAGGGGGCCTTTTTTTCCCCGCAAATTTAGAGGGGGAAAACAAACTCAAAAACTAAGGGAAATCCTCCGTAATCAGTTGGCCGCTGCCTATGTGCGGGATATCCCCCCCTCGACAGGTCTGCCGGGAGGTTTCCTCGCGCTCACGTCTACTGCCGGGTGTGGGGGGGGTGGGGGGGGTAGAGCAGTCCAGCTCCCTCAGTAGTAACCTAAGTCTGGAGTCACTGATGAGCAGCTTTCCTTTACCCGCCTATGAGGAGGCAGTCGCCAGCACAGCAGGACCTGGAGCAGTCCCCCGAAACCCAAAAAGTTGTGGCCTACTTGGGCAGCACTCCGCCACCTCAGTTAGAAATCTCGGACTACTGGGCAGCCAAACTTGGTGTGGGCCGCAACTTGCCGAGTTTGCAGGGGGAGAACGTCCCCCCGGCCATAATTGGCATCAGAGGGGTTCATGGGCGGGGGGGCCCTCGTTTCCCCAAGGAGAACCCGCTTTCCACGGGAAAATTGGAACGACTGACCTTGTCAAGATGAATCAGGGGTGGATCGGCCCGGTTTTCCCCCAACCCCAAACCTTTGGCATCAGTCTGGGTTCAAAACCTGCCCAGCCATATTCTGGCCCCCACCCGCCTGTGCCCACATTTGCTGCAGTTTTTTTCCATCTCCCACCCCACTTTACCAGGGACTGATTGCCCCCCACCCTCAAAACTCTATATTGTGTCCTCTAGACCTCATGCTCTGTGCTGTTGCGTTGCCGGACATCCACACTTGCATTTGCCCTGTTTACCCATCTGTTTTGGCTGTTGCCGTGACAAACCACACTGTTCATTGTGGCCCCTGTCTGACCCCATGCTGCTGCTGTGGCTGCTGCCATGCCTCCACACTGTGTCATTTTGCCACTGCCTGACCTCCTTTCGGCTCCGCCGGACCCCGCATCAGCATTGTGCCACTGTGGGTTCCTCCTGTTTTGCCACCTCCAGAATTCTTTGCCCCTCTCTCCTCATGCTGCGCTGTGACTCCTTTCCGGCCCCACACTGTGTCATTGAGCCCTGCCTACTTCATGCTGCGCCGCCGGACCTCCGCTCTCAGTCATTGTGCCATTCTGTGGCTTTCCCCCTGTTTTCCCACCTCCAAATGTCATTTTTCCCCTGCCTGATTTATGCGCTGCTATCGGACCTCCCCACGGTGAGTGCCACTCTGTGGCCTAATACTTTTTTCCCCTCCAAAAGTCATTGTGCCCTCCCGATCTCATACTGCTGCCGCCGTGACCTCCACACGTGTATTGGCCCTCGTGGGCCCAATACTGTTTTTGGGGCCCCCTCCGAATTCATTTTGCCCGCCCGATCTCATACGCGCCGCCGTGACCTCCACAATTTTGATTTTGCCCTCTGTGGCCCAATACGTTTTCCGCCTCCCGAATGTATTGTGCCACTCCTAACCAACTGCTGCCGCCGTGTTTCCACACTTGTGATTGTGCCACTCTGTGGGCCAATACGTTTAGCCGCCTCCAAATGTCATTTTGCCACTGCCGACTCATACTGCTAACGCCCTGACCTCCACACTGGTGATTGTCCACTCTGTGGCCCCAAAACTGTTTTTGGGGCCTCCAGAAGTCATTGGCCACTGCCTGATTCCCTGCTGCTCGTCGTGACCTCCCACTGTATCATTTGAAACCCGTGGCCTAATACTGTTTTTCTGCCTCCAAAGCATTTTTGCCACGCCTGACCCCATATGCTGCCGCCGGACCTCCGCTTCAGTCTTTGCCACTCGTGGCTTCCTCTTTTTGCCACCCCAGAAAGTCATTGTGCCACTGCCGCCTCAGCGCTGTCGCCGTGACCTCCGCCCCAGTCTTTTTGCCACTCGTAGCTTCCTCCGTTTTGCCACCCCAAATGTAATTTTCCCTGCCTACCCATCGCGCCCAGCCGGGACCTCCCTCTCATCATTGTGCCACCTGTGGCTTTTCCCCCTGTTTTTCCACCTCCAGAAAATCATTTTTCCCAACTGCCTGATTCAGCGCTTGCGTCGTGACCTCCCCCCTGTTTCAAATTTTTCCACTCTGTGGCCTAATACTGTTTTTGCCGCCTCCAGGAATGTCATTGTGCCACTGCCGACCTCATATGCCTGCTGACCTCCCCTTCAGTCATTGTGCCCTCTGGGGCTTCCTCGTGTTTTGCCACCCAAATGTCATTGTGCCCCTGCCTGACCTCCCTGCGCTGTGCTGCCGCCGCCCCTCCACACTCTTCACTAATGTTGCCCCCTGACTCCGCTTGTTTTTTTTCCAGCTTTCCTGCAGCTTTTTCAGGGACATTCCCGCTTGAGTTTTTTGTCATTTTTCCCTCTTAATTTCCCGGGAATTTTATAGGAAGCATTCAAGACGGGGCGGGAATCTGGTGTCATACTAAAACACAACTTTTATGAAGACCAAAAACCAAACTCCCCGCATATTTAAGCATGGCACAAAGTTCTTTCAGCACCCTGCGGCTCTGTGCACCTGGAAATAGCTGCTTTTTTAAACGCATTTTGTCCCAAGTAAAAACGGAACAAACAAATTTTGTCGGAAAATTTGCGAAGTGACCGAACGAATTTTTGAGAAATCCCCTCCTACCACAAAGCTTTATAAAAAAAAAGACCTTTCTTTGACTAGAGAGAGAAAAGGGCCCGGATGTCATCCCGCAGGTCACATAACTGAAAATTTAAACAAATCACACCGCCCCCCCCTTTAGACACACAGTTGAAGAGCTGGAACAAGGGGGTAAAATGAGAGGTGCAAAACCCCCCTTTTAAAAACAAATTTTGGAGTATACAGTAATTTTCAATTTTTTTTGTCTGGAAAAAAATACATAAATTGGAAAACCCGCAAAACAACCCCCCTTTTCAAAGCGTGACAAAACCGACGTAACAGGAAACCCTTTTGACAAAAGAATGACCCCGACAGTTATTTTTATCATACATTTCCAGGAGGAACAACAAAGGGTGACACAAGTATTTTCAAAAAAAAATTAAAGAGCTATAAGTCCTCTTTTAAAGGGAAACATGTAAATTTTTGATTATTTCACAGTTAATTTGTTTTGTTGGGTTTATTTTTAAAAAGGGGAAGTTTTTTAACTGGGTTAGTGACTGAATCCAAAACCCTTAATGTTCTTGTTATGTAAAAAAAATTGAAACTTAGGCTTGTAGGGAAAGGGTTGCAAGGACACAGGAATCCTTTAGAGCACATTCTAACTTGTTTGTGTACACAGGTAACATCAATCTATAGAATGCATTTCAATATGCCTGTATTTCCTAGATTTAAAAAAAATCACATCGTTCTAAAAAAAAAAAGAATGAACATGGTGTAGAGGAGATCAGCCTTAGTGCTTCACAGTAAGCAATGCCATCCCTAAGACATTGCAATAGGAGATGTGGGGGTAGCAATGGCACCCAGGCCTAGGTGCCTGAGGAGTCCTGAAGGTTTCCTCCCACATAAAGACACCAATATTATAAATGGCATATAAAGGTGATGGACCCTTTTACAGACTTTGGTTTTGTTCTCGGAACCATTCGATTAAGTTGACGTGCTTCCACTAAAGATGGAGGACCCACTAGTAAAATCAAAATAAGTTTGACCGCATCCATGTGGGCCTTTAATTTGGTCTTTGACCCTTGGAAACCATGACTACTCCTTTTGGCACAATTAAAAACTACGTTGTCCTGCCCATATGTTTGTCATTCTTCTTCGGCCCACCTCTACACCACTTTCAGCTTCCTAAATCGTCTTATAGTACTATCATAGAGCAGTCATGCAATTTCCAATTTACTGTTGGTATTTATCTCAGGTTCTCTGCTTTCTGCAATTTTTGGGACCTTTTTAAGACCCGGTGATAAAAATCTGCCCTGGTCATGTGACGGACACAAAAGTGTAGTTGCAGTTACATGAGTTGCATATTCCAGCATTCTATGCACCTGTGTGGCCAACATATGACAAGCTAAATGTATCACAAGACCACATGCAGCATGATAAATATGGCATAGCTTGATAGGGATGTTAAATTTGCTACTTAATGGCTGGTGGACATTTAGACCAATATTTTGCAGCAACAAATAGTATCAGTTTATCTAATTCCTTAGCCACCCAGCATTGTAAATGAAAGAAGTCCCTGAGATTGGCTAAAAAAGCTCTAAGAACTTCATGTATGTAAACTATTTGTAAGAAAGGGTGCCCTTCTAGCTTTGAAGGGGTTGTCTGGTTATCTTTTTTTTTTTTCTTTTCAAAGTATCCTGCTCCTATTTTAATGAAAAAAAACCCAAACTTATATTCCCCTCTCCCTGGACAGCGGTGCGTTGTCTTCACTCTCTTTTCTGTTTTCTTCTGGTCTTGATGTGAACAAGATGTCACTCCTGCAGCTGCGGATTGGCTGTCTTTAGCTGACATCACTGTCTGGAGCACTTACTTCCAAACTGTGATGACAGCCAGTGCACGTGACTGCTGCAGCGGTGGCATTCCATTCAGATCAAGACTGGAAGATAACAGAAGAGTAAGGACGACAGAGCGCTGGATAAAAAGTAAGGCGACAGGTGAGTAGAACTGTCTTTTATTTTAAAAGGGTAGCAGTATGTTTAAGTCAAGTCTCCAGCGCACGTTTTTGCCTTTATTTTCTAAATCTATTATTTATTTTTGTCACTGTAGTTTGTGAAGTAAAAGCTAACATCTAACTGTTTGTTTTGAGTTGTGGTTTTCCTTTAAGAAATTTTTTGCATTTTTTTATTCCTGGATTACAGATTCCAAGATAGCTATATTTGAAAAATAGTTCTCTATTCTCAATTTTCGTAAGCGGAAGGTGCTTGAAAGTGACTTATTGTTTTGTACCACTCTTATGAATGTTTTTTTCCTCTCATCAGATGACCACTCCAGAGTTGTGCTGACAACAGTTGATGGATCCTTATGTTCAGACTACATTAATGCCTCATACATAGATGTAAGAACTGAGTCTCCCATCTGTTTTATACACTCTGTGTTTCTTTCAGGCTCTTCTTCTATCTCGCACAACTGATGCTTTTCACAATGTTTGTTCCTTTAATTTCAGGGCTATAAAGAGAAGAATAAGTTTATAGCAGCTCAAGGTAGGAATGACTGATACATGCATAATGCATTGTCGATCTGCTGCGATATTCTCATAAAATGACATGGCTTCATGGGCCATTGAATTAAATTGATCCTAATTTTGCAACAAGCTTTGTATAAATCAAGCAATGTAGTGCAGTCAAATATAATACAAACTTATACTTCTATGAAAAATCTTATTTAGTTTGGAAGATAGACTGCTTACAATTCTATGGAGTGGGTAGGAGGGTAAGGTAGTACGGCTGAAGAGAGACAGGCAGAGAGATACTGTACTCAGAGACAGCTCTTGTGTTTCTCACTCGAGTGCTGGATTTGCATCTTACACTGCACTATAATGTCTAAGAGTGTGCTATAGAAATATAGGGGAACAGGATTGCCTCCTCTGTTGTTGCGCATATACTGCAAACATCATAGCAGCTAGTTTCCACCTACCGTATTACTAAAAATTGGAACTGAAGTCTGATGAAAAATGCCAAATACAAGCTATATTATGGCTACAAATAATACAACTCGTACACATGTATCCTGAAAAAGTTACCTGAAAGCACAGGGACACTTTGACATGGTTCTTTATGATTAAGAAAAATAGTCTTTTTTTCTACTTTGTAAAAACAGCACTACAGTTGTTCATGGATTGTGTATTGCAGCTTAGTCCATTTACTTGCTTTCTGCTACAGCAGACATAGCCCAGAGAGCTTCACACTGCTATCATAGTTTCTGCCAGAACGCAAACCTTCACAGTGGTGCCATAAGTATCAAACAACTGGACATTTAGGGCGACATGTATGAACGAGACTGCTCCAGTATTACGGCGTACGTTGCACCAAAAAGCTGTCTATAGATTTATGAACAGTCGCACTCCAAACTTTGGCGCAATCAGCGCCTGCCCCGACACTTTGTAATGCACCAAAGATGTTGGGACATTCTGGGGGCGTCGCACCACATTTGTAGGATTAAACATATTTATGAATGTGGGATGCCAAACTGTCAGAACAGCCAGACCAAGTTAAGAGTGATCTTGAGGCCAAGGTTGTTGCCAAATGTATGAACTGCAGAAGGACAGGTTCATAAATACTGGTGCGTTCTACACAGCTTTAAAGCTATCTAGCAGGTTCTTTTGTGAACTACTGATTGAGCCTCCAAAAACAGCCTTTGACAGAAATACAGATGGAAACTGTAAACGGGGTCTTTGACAGTAGAGTCCAAGAAGTATAATTTTTATGGTATAATCACCTTCCAAATCCCTTCTCATTCCCACTCTCCAATGAGGTGTTGCCTAAACAACACATCATCACTGCAGATCAGTTGGGGACATACGAATTGCCGGGGGGACATGAAAGCCTTATAAAACATTATTTCTTAATTTCAGGAGTTAAGGCACCTGGATTTATGGATGTGTCCTGGGGATCGTGCGAACTCTGAAACAGAGTTTGCACAATTGCTGCGGTATGTCAGTTGTATATTACAGCTGACATCCCGCAGCATCGGCCCCGACTGGAGATCAATCCGGAGGTGTGAGAGGGGGGCCGATTAATGCCTTAGCTTCCGCGATCTAGCGATCGCAACAGCTGCGTGACACACAGAAGGAGGAATCTCAGTCAGCGCAGCAGATGTAACATGCCTTCCGAGCGGTCTGTGACATCACCATGCCCCACAATGCACTGGGGATCTCGACCCGTAGGGTTAGAGTATTGACATGTAGACCACTAGAGAGCAGGTCGGCACTTTACTGATCTTTCTTGTATCAGTGATCTGAGCATCACTGATACAAATCCCCTATAGGGAAAAGTGAAACAAAAAAGGTGAAAAGTAAAAAACAAAGTGAAAAAACAGTAAAATACAAACATAAAAAATAAAATAAAAAGACGTACATAAAAAATAAAATAAAAAGACGTACATCGCCTTTTTTCCGTTTACCCTGCAGTACATAAAATGGAATAAAAAGCGATAAAAAATGCATATAAACGAGTGGTACCTTAAAACATCAGTTCATCCCGCAAAGGAAAAACCTTTGCACAATTTTGTATATGGAAAAATTTAAACGTTATGGCTATCAGAAGATAGTGATAGTGACAGTTTATTTTTTTTAAAGCGCTTCAACAATATAAAGCTATATAAATTGGGTATTTTTATAATCGTCTCGACCCACAAAGTAAAACTAACTTGTCACATATACTGCATGGTGAGCGCTGTTAATAATAAAAATAAAAAAACACTACTAGGATTGCAGTATTTTCTTCACCCTGCCTTCCAAAAAACGGACTTAAAAGCAATCAAAAAGCCTTTTCCCCCAAAAAAATTATACCAAAAAAACGTCAAATCATCCCGCAAAAAACAAGCCATTACACAGCTCCATACACAGAAAATAAAAAGTTATGGCTCTCAGATTATGACGACATAAAAGCGCAGTTTTCTATTGTGTAAAAGTAATAAAACATAAAAACCTATGTAAAATTTATATAATTGTAATTGCACCAACCCGCATAACAAAGTTATCCTGTCATCGTTGCCACACGGCGAACGCTGTAAAAATGAAGACCAAAAAACAATGGCGGAAATGTGCTCCCCCTCCCCATTTTCATGGCCCAATGCAAAAAAAACTAAGGAACACCTGTGCATCCAAAATGCACAATACACCCCTATATGAGATCCATGAGGGGTGTTGAATTCAAAATGGGGCAACTTAAGATTTCACCTGTTCTAGTACTTTGGGGGCTTTGCAAATGTGACATGGCACCCATCAAACTCTGCATTCTAAAATCCAAATAGTGCTCCCTTCCTTGAACGCCCTGCCATGTGCTCACACAGCAGTTTACACCCACATAAAAGGTTGGATGGAGGATATAATGACTATTTCTATTGTAGTGGTAAAGCCCTTCAAGGGGTTGTCTACTTCCACCTTTTTTAAACTTAATTATGTAGTAGAGTCTGGAAGTAAAATAAAAACAAGACAATATCCGCCTCTGAAACGCCGCTCGCCTCCTGGTCCTCTGCGTGGGACTTTTCTTCCGGCTTTGCCCAAACAGAATGTCGCTGCTGCAGTGCTTGACATCTAAACAGTGAATCCATCACAGATAGCAACCATGATGTTCCATTCGGCTAAAGCCGAAAGAAAACAGAGGACTGGCAGAGAGGACGGCAGCCACAGCGCTAGAACTACTGGCAAGTCAGAGGTGAGGGTTTTTTTTTCTCACAGCTTCAGCTACATGATATAGTTTTAAAAAAATGGGAGGTTGGCAAACCCATTGTCAGAACAGAAAGGGTAAGTAAACATGGCAGGTTAAAATTCCGGACAGATTCTGATTAAAAGAATCCAGCCGGTATTTTGACATCGTGTATGTGGGTTTGAAGGACGGTTCTGTCTGCGGTTTGCGGATTCGCCCCCTCAACCACTGACATGTTCATGTTCTGCCCCAAAACCGGGCGGAAGAATGAACATATTCTAAAGTTTTAGGAACACTGGTAGTGTTAAAAACCGTCTGGCGGAAAATCCGTGCAGTGTGGACTGCTGCATAGATTTTCTATTTAAATCAATGAAAAAGGTTCAAATCCGAAAACCGTCTGTAAAACAGACTAAAAAAACCTGCCCTAACACTGAATATACATAAGGGTCTATATGTCAGTCCCCTGCTCTCTTAGAGGAGTATTTGTGTGCCATCACTACCTTCACTGGAGACCAAATTAGTCTATAACTTTTCTTAACTGCCATACATTTTAGCTGACATAAGGCGCACACCCAGCTTTAATGACATTGAACCTTGTTAAAAAATTAACATTTAAAAAAAATATTAGCTACGTCATTTAAAAAAAGATTATTATCAATAGATAATAAAACAGATGAAAAAATTATATCGAATTAATAAAATCTAACAAACCATATATGAGACATTCACGCTCAAGCCCCTCGGCTATGAGTATAGTTAAAATGGCTAAAACTCCAAAATGAGTTGGGTTTCCATATAATTTTCATATGATTCTGATTGAAGATCAGACTGCTTTCCTGCAGGACCACCCATTGACCTAGGCCCTCAGGTCCGAATAGCACATCCAGTACACTTTATGGCAATGTGGTTTATCTATCAACCCTACAATATTGAATTTAGTGTTCTAAAACTCTGATAGGAGCAGTTTGCATTTACACAATGTGAGCCGCACAGATCTCATGTCAGCGGTTCTCTTCAACTGCAGGACCCAAGCAAGAGACTGTAAATGACTTCTGGAGAATGATCTGGGAGCAGAAGTCTGCCACCATCGTCATGCTCACCAACCTGAAGGAAAGAAAAGAGGTGAGTGTCCTCGGATCCTTATCATGTCATTCCTCTGGCATGTGTTCAGTTTTATTGTATGGACTGTTACAAAGTTCAAGCATTATAATAGAAGGTGAGGCCCCAGATAAGGAAATGTTGTTGTAATGACCAGCAGTAGTGACGTGTGGCTTCCTGTCCTCCCTGACTCGTCCAATGTTGCAAGCTATATTGAATACATTTCTCTATTTCTTTTAAGTCACGTGATTTACAGTGGTATGCCTGAATTTCTGTGTGCTACATATAGCAGAATTATGTTTAATACAAAGTGACATCCACTAGCTTAATTTTTGAATCCATGCTTCAGCAATGCAGATGGTTGTAGAGCACTGGAAACAGCATGCAACTATTACACACATATATATATATATAAAGGGATAAATAAAATATATACAAAATAGTTTTCCTTAGCTCATCAAGAGATGAAATGCAATGTCCTCCTGATCCTTGTGCAAATAGAATCACTGGTGCACGGAATATGTCCGCCGGACCATTGACGTGTTCAAGGATGACCGTTGAAAAGGAAAGGGAATTCCAGCACTCGGCAAGTAAATTCCTAATCTTTATTCCAAACTATTCAAATCCATGGCTGCCATCTGATGCATTTCGAGAGGGTATCTGTTACTCGTAGAATGAGATGCCCTCTTGAAACGCGTCAGACGGCAGCCATGGATTTTAATAGTTTGGAATAAAGTTTACGATTTTATTTGCCGGGTCAATGGTCATTCATAAAAGTCAAGTCACCCCGCTTCAGTCATGAAACCATCTTTAACCCCGTAAAGGGGTTTAACCCTACGCACTTTTCAGCATTGTAGGTTTCTGTATAGTGAGCTATGAGCTGACCCTCTCAGAGAAGCTACGCTGGCAGCCATCCTCCCCATTCAGTTCTTTGGGAGCTCTGAAAATAGCCCAGCGAGGGAGTAGATATGAATGGGTAGGACATTCAGCAGACCTGCAACGCTGAAAAGTGCTCATGGCAAAACCCCTTTAATGACATGCGTATTTTTATTGTGTAATCTATGCCTTCCCCGAGCCATACCACTTTTTGATTTTGTGCTGACATAGCCATATGAGGGCTTTTTTTATGGAGATAGAGTAGCAGTTTTTGGAGGTACTATTTAATGCACCATGTAATGTATTGGGGAACCCGCAAAAAATGTTCAGTGATATTCCACAGGTCAGCACAATTCTGACAATACCCAGTTTATAGGCTATGTTCACACAGTGTATTTGCAGGGCGTAATTACGCCCCACAATTACGGCGTGTGGCCGGGGGCGAGGCGGGAGCGGGGGTGGGTGCGGGGGGCCGGCACCTCGCCGCCCATAGACTTGCATTACTAGCGGCGCATATACGCTGCTGGTAATTCACATGTCACTTATCTCCCCCCTCGGCGTATTCGCCGAGCAGGGAGAGGAGACATAATCCATAGTTCTCTATGAGAACTGTGGATTACCGTAATGACTGGGTCGTATTCCAGCTGTAATTTGCGCACTACGGCACGTAATTACGGACTGAAATACGTCCAATTTTAAGCCGTGTGAACATAGCCATACAGTTTACATTGGCTTTCACTACTTTATTTACCAATCTGGAGTACATGCAACACTTTGACCACCTATATTTTCGTTCACTTTGAGGGATCAATAACATTGTACTGTATTAGTTTAGACTTTTAGGGTATGTTCATACAGTGATTTTGCGGGGCGTTTTTCTGCGTGTGATTGCACTGCAATGGTAAAATCATAGCACTCATTGAACGCTATGATAACCCAACTAATTCCCTGATGTCACTTCTTTTGGGTGATTATGCACCGGGGAAAAGAAAGGAGTAGGAGGCCAGGCTGAAGTGCTGTTGAAAGTACAGAGCTGGCCAGTGCATACTTTCAGGCGTGTTGTGGTGTGCATGGATACCCACCACAATACGCTGTGTGAACATAGCCGTACAGATGTGATGATACTACTAGTTACATTAATTTTTTCGGTTTATGTTTTTACATAATAAAGAGAAAAAAAAAACTTTTTTTCTTTTTAATTTTTTTTTTTTACATTTTTAAACTTTTTTTTTTTTTACTGTACTTGCTAGTCTCTCTAGGGGAGTTGAACATGTGATATTGTACAATATAATATATTTTCATTTTAGTGATCTCTAGTTACACTCTGCCTTTGACAGAGTTTAATAGGTACTCAGTCATGGCAGACCTGGGGGCCATTATTAAATCCTCCAAACAGCACTGACCTCAGCATTTAAGTGGTTAAATGGATGAATTCAGAGCTACCACAAATCCCGACTGCTGATGGCAGATGTCACTTGTAATTAAAAGCCAGTACCCGCTGGGTTTGGAGTGAATTTGGCACGAGAACTCATTGCATATATAGTTAAAACCTCTATGATGTAATTGTACGTCATGGGTGTTAATGGGATACATTCACTATCTAATAAAATGTTATGAAACCTTTAAAGGGGTTTTGCTACGATCTCATTTCATACCTCCTGCATCCAGCTCTTCAGCTCTCTGTGTTTCGAAGGGGACGTGTGTGATTTATTGGAATTGCATATCATTTGACCCAGCAGGATGACATCACCATGCCTTTCCTCTCTCTAGTCAAAGAAAGGTCTGTTTATGTATAGGGCTGTAAGTAGCTACATTGTGGCTCAGAGGTAACATTTTTGCCTCACAGCACAAGGGTCCTAGGTTCAAATCCCTGCAGGAACCAAACCTGTGAATTTTTTTCTCTTTATCAATGCATATACCTCATTGAGGTTTCTTTTTTATTTATTTGCACTGTTTGACTAATTACTAAGGAGTACAGAGGACGGGAGTAGAATGACAGAACCTGGGGTTGCACTCAGTAACTGCCTGAGAGCATGAGCATGTCTGGCCAGGACTGAAGAGCTCTCAGCCCTGGTCGTATCCCCTGGAGATGAGCTGTAAACAATGGATCACTAAAGCAGCAGCTAAAACAAAAATGGTCCAGAAGTTTTAATAATGATGAATCGTGAAAATGTTTATTATTTAATTTGCAAGCTTCCCACATCAATATTACTTTGTGGCAAAACCCCTTTAAGCATACTTTGTGTTTAAATTACATAACTTGCTGTTAGTGAATGAAAATGTTGTTAACATCCTGAAAACTAATATAGATAAGATCTGTCTGCTAATATCTGCCATCATTGTATCCAATCCAGGCAATACTTTGTAAACTGGAAAACCGGAACTTTAGCTGCGCTGATACATTTTAACAAACTATTGGGATAGGAAAGGAATGTGCTGTAAGGGTATGTTCACACAGCGTATTGCAGTGCCTACTGTATGGTGGATGTTTGACAAGTACACGCTGGCCAGCGCCTACTTCTTAAGTGCTCTGTGCCGGATCCCATAGACATTCACTTTCGGCAGGTAATAATAGCTCTCTATGAGAGCTATGAATTACCGTATTTGCGGTCCATACTTTGGGTGTATTGCAGTGCAATTATGCCCCAAAATATGGACCGCAATTACTCGTGAACATACCCTAAATGCTCTTCAGCCGCAGTGACACAATATAGGCATAAAACAGATATCCCTAACCTATTGTATGTTGTAAGCCACTCTTGGTTATGTTCTGTCACACTAAATATGAAAGGAGTTCTCCGGTTTAGAAAACCTATTTTATTTAACCTAAATGGGAATTCTGATTTAATAGAGGGCGTCCTGTATCTATGTCCCTCATCTCTTTGCCAAAAAGAAGAACGCTTACAAACACAGCCAGGTTTTTATACACAGTACTTTTTTTTTATACACAGTACTTTTAATCCCTAGTGTTTGGGAGCCTGTTCCAGAGATGGGACCGCACTTATCACACATTGATGACATATTCTATTAATGATTCCACTGCTATGCCGATGCCAATGTTCTCTAGTACAAACACATAGGGAGATGTTATTAAACATACTTATTCGGTAAAACTGTGTATGTCTTAATATGGCTCCAATACTATTAGGTTCTGGATGCAAATTCTAAATCTCTTCATTTTTATTTCATTGTATTACCATAAATAATGCAGGATAAATGTTACCAGTACTGGCCTGACCAAGGCTGCTGGATTTATGGGAATATCAGAGTGTCCGTAGAAGATGTTATCGTGCTTGTGGACTACACCATCCGAAAGTTTTGCATACAACCTGTAAGTGTTCCATCCATACTGACTGAAATGTACTTGTATATATCACTGCTTGATATTCAGTTAATGGCTTTTGTTGGTGAAATCAGTGTGTAATCCAGATATTTATGCAGGTTCATGACGGCTGTAAAGCCCCCAGGCTGGTAACGCAGTTACATTTCACCAGCTGGCCAGACTTTGGAGTGCCTTTCACACCCATTGGCATGCTGAAATTCCTCAAGAAAGTTAAGTCGCTTAATCCTGCACATGCTGGACCCATTGTTGTTCACTGCAGGTAAGAACCAGCCAACTGTGTTCCTTTGCACCGTCCAGCATAACACTAATTACAGTTATTATTACATCTATTTAAAAATCTCAGATCATATGCAGCCCTGTTTAAGCTATGTATTAGCTATCCTGACATAGTAACATAGTGACATAGTTGGTTTAGTAAATACTAGTATTCCTCTAAAAACAACTGATGTAACTGTTAGAATGTCCTGTTGGGTTGTTCCTCTGTTATTCTCCCTGAAAATGTATGAATAAATTGATAACTGGGTGTTCCCATACCCTATGTCAATAGGGTAGGTCACTACATAGCCTGACTCTCTGCACTGATTGGACAGTGTTGCACTATTTAGGGACACAATGGAAATTATTAATGTCCAGCTGCTAATTTTTTAATATATATATTTGCTTTAAAAAACAGTTATGATACAAATTCTAAAGACATTCCATAACTGTGACAGTAAAGCTGACAGAACCTCTTTAAAGTCACCAATTAATTCACCTGTATTTAAATTCTGTATATCATAGATACTGGTCAGAATTTGCATTGGTGGAGCTCCATGTGCTTGGAGCCTCTACTGATCACTAGAAGGAAGGATCTCTTTTGAACTTTTATTGATGATGCTGTCATTGCAGTGAATTGGTCTGTGATGTATATGGGCGACCCTTACTTCCTCCTCTCTAACCCCTCTGGTGCAATCTTCTGCTATGTTTCTATGATGTGAAAAGATTCATAAAACCAAGAGGTCACTTTAAGCTCTGTCGATGACTAATATGCAGCTGGTTCCTCATTGCAATTCACTTCTGATATCATATCTCTGTTGTCAGGAATACTAATGTTATTGATCTCAGTCCAAGAAAATCTTTCGCTGTCATTTTATTAGACATTTCAGTATATTTTATAGCTGGAGATAGGCTATTGACTTAATTTGTGAACATTAATAAGCATTTCCTTGAGCGGTGATTCACCTTTCCTTGAGTCCTTCAATTATACCGTAACGGTGAGTGGGAAACATAATTGTTTAACTGAGAAGTCTGGTCGAGCTAGGTGAGGAGCTGCAAAAGCTTTAATGATGGTCATATTGTTGCCAAACACTCTCATCAACAAAGGAAACCCTTGGCAATTTGATAGAAGAAGAACATGGAACTCCTGAATTGAGCTCCTTATGCAACTAGTCTGGGTCTTAAAGGAGTTATCCCAAAATGGACACTTTTCGCACTATCCGCAGGTCAGGATAGGTGATAAGTGTCTGATTGTATAAGATCCCACCTCTGAAACTCCCACCAATCAGAAGAACAGAAGTGTCCTCTATTTGAATGGAGCAGAGGCTGTTTGATTATGCTGCCACTCCATTAATTTATTCAAGATATTACAGTGTATTATTCCTGTCTGATGGACCTAAGAGGATTCCACAGATGGCTTTTAATAGACCCCTGGTTCCCTTGGGAAATTAACTGCACCCCACGATCATGTGACTAGGGTGTCTCTGGGGCAACAGAAGAAGCCTCTTTCCTTAGTTTGACTGTTTAGATGCTTAAGTTGCTATTAAACAATAAATGACTGATCCCAGCTGTGATGGCAGGGTGTCAGCTTTGGTGTACAACAAATATCCACTCCTGATGACATGGACTTCCCTCTGGAGCTTGTACCATTCCAGGGCTGTAAATGTGTGGAGTTTCACGTTAAAGGGAACGTGTCACAGTTATTACACTGATTACTGCTATCTGACCTGCAGGTAGTATGTTAATAGAAGAGAAGGAGGTGAACAGACTGATACTTAGTTTTGTAGGGCAAGAATCACCAGAACTTTATTTAGAGTGCTGCTTACTCCAGGTTAAGGAGTCCAGTAGGTGATGTTATCAATGACTGGCGAACTTCCTGGTATGAGAGCGCATGCAGAGATAGCTGTCAGTCAACTGATGAGACCACCTACTGGACTCCTTAAAGGGGTTTTCTCACTACAAAGATCAGCATGCAGAGACAGTCAAATGAAGACTTTTTCTAAATACACTGGTCAATAGATTTCACATTAGTCATGAGGGCGATATAATCCAGTAAAATGGATATAAAAGGACAAAATGGAACTAGTAGCGCATAGACCAAAATATAGAGAACGGTGAGTGGCTGTACTATTTAAAAATTTTAGAATAAGATTATAAAACTATAATTATAAAAATCAGATAAATTGACACTTAGGAATTGATTTTTCCAGATTATGTGTCAAATTTCTTTAGCATAAAAGCAATTAAAAATGCAACGCGTTTCACCCGCACACTGGCGGGCCTCATCAGGCATGTGTACAATACAGAAAATGGGACTATATATATATATATAACAAGGTTGATGACATAGGTTTGAGATATTTTGAAAATGAGGCTCTACCATTTATAAATAAAGTTGCATTGTAGCTTACAAAAAAAAAAACAAGAATAAAAGTGTTAAAAAGCATGATTACACACAATTAAAAACATATGTGAATAAATATGAATAGCAACAAAATGACTATATATTAAAGTGGCTCCTAAAAAACAAATGTAATCTGCAGGACTATACTGTGACCTATCATAGGATTTCATGATGTAGTGTTCGTTCTGGGTCATATACAGGAAAAAACTGAATGAACGAAGTGCAAGTGTCAGAAAAAACCCATAATATCATGGATGAGCTCAAAGAATAAAATATACATGAAAGCACGTCTCCCTGTTTGGAGCCCCAGAAAACTAGATTAGAATGAGCGATTCCATTCAGGATCCTTGGAAAGCTGAGTGTGAGATATATAGAGATAAAAACAAAATGCTCCTGACAAAGTGTATGTGTGTATATATATATATATATATATATATATATATATGTGTATATATATATATATATATATATATATATATATATATAACTAGTAATAATAATAGCATATAAAATTGATTACTAATAAGGACTAGACAAAAATATAAAATTATGAATATAAAATTATGAAGAGAGCAGTAGGAGAGCATTATTATTGAATTAATTTCTGGACCTCATTTAGCCCATAGGGCATGACTGTGTTGAGCTCATACACCCAGTACAATTCCCTGTTGATAAGGGACTGGAATCTATTGGAGGCACCTACTGGTAGGTGCTCAATAGGTTGGACAACATATTCTAAATAGTCCTCATGTGCATGGTCATTTACAAAGTGTTTGGGGAGGCTGTGGATAAGGCGCTTATTTTTAATGTTAAAGCGATCTCTCCTCCTGCTACATAACAAGTTGCCTGCTATTCGGATAGCACGTTTCCTTTTAGGCCCATCCACCAGTGCCATATATTTACAGTACATGGCAGAGGGGGTTAAGGCTGTGTTTTTTTGCAAAATGCATTGAAAGGAGAATCCACCTATGACTTTTTTTTTTCTATTAGACCTAATCAATAGACCTGCATCAATCAGTCATAACTATATGGTGCCACAGAAGTAAGTCCCTGAACCAGTCCCAAGTTCCAGCTGAATAAGAATAAAAAGGTTTTATTTCTTCAACCTTCCAGATTATCATATAAAGTTTACCGTATGTTTGTAACATAGGTGGAAGGCAAATAGCATGCAGAGCATCTGAATAGTTTTCAATAAAAGTAAACTTACTCACAGATACAAAGTCCATGCTGTACTATTGACCTCCTGTTCTGCCTTACCTAGATTTTTTTTTTGAGTATTTAAAATTACTTGGATTTTCTGCACTATATTTGCTTTCTATCTCCACATATAGAGAGATACACAGAGGAGGGCATATAATAGTGAAGTGGCAAATTATTACACATCCTGGAGTGTGTGGATTTCTATTATCTAGTCCCTCAGATTAGAGAAGCTAAAGCTACTGATTGAACATTACAAATAGCTTATGTTGTAGTCTGGAAGGTTCATTAAATTACCAGAAAAATGTATTGTTCCAATGTATCTAAAAGAAAAAAAATCAAGCAACTTTGTAAATAGGCCTAATTAAAAAAAAAAACACACAGGTTACATACAACCGCTAAGTAGTGTGATCCTGCAGTACTATTGCTATCCACCTCTCCACTACCTTGGCTGACCTTTGACACGTATGTTCTTAGGTAGGGGACAGGTATAAGGAAGTATGACTGCAGGATCACACGTCACAGGGTGTGTAATCTGTTACTGTGGAGACTGATAGAGCGGCTTAAGGGCTGCAGACATAAAATGATAGGGTGTTCTTAATTAATACTTTGCAAAACTGCTTCATTTTCCTTTTAGATGCATGTTGCAGAAAATAGTAGTATTTTAACTGGCACATGGGGCATGTTAAAGATTTTGCATTGAGGCTCAGGAGATTCACGTTCTGTCTCTGGACAAGTGAGCATTAAAGGGGTATTGCCATCTCATAATGTGGGATCCTCACAGATGAGGAGAAACCTCTTTTTTTCCCTGAAAAGCATCCGCCACCTGATTGTGCAGGAAAATGCAGCCAGGACCATTTATTTGAATACAACACAACTATAAAGGGAAAGACTGTGAAGGGGCCAAAGGGCCAAATCAGCCCTGTGCAGAAGGGTTTGGTTCATGCACTCCACCCACCTGCACAGGCTTTTTAATCAGATCAGGTTTATAGCTGGAACCTTCTAAACCTGAAATGTGGAGGCCTGAATAGACACCAAGAGAGATAGCATGTAGCGTAGGTTTACCACTCTAATTGGGGTCACCTTGCCCCGGTAGGTGGGCATTTACAGTTTTGATAAAAAATGTACACCAAGAACCTCAAATTTTTTCATATATTTCATAGAAGCAGAAATGCTTTTCCAAAAAATTCTTATGTCCTCTTTGACTGTTTTTAGTGTCTATAGAGTGCTGCTGATATTGTATTGTCTGTGCAGAAGGGATCACAGAGATCACACCCCCCAGTCACTAAGTCATGGCATATCAAAGTCCATAGGCTTCTTTTTATGATTTAAAAAAAGCACCAAATATGCTTGTAAAAAGAAATTGTTTAAATGAGGGCCTCATGTATCAGAACTATCCTTGTTGCCCATACCAACCAATCGAAGCTCCACTTTCATATTTTAAACTTCTCTGGGAAGATGAAAGCTGAGCTCTGATAGGTCACTTTGGGCAACAGATACAGTCTTACTATTAGACGGGTTTGACAAATGAGGCCCACTGTGTTACAACAACTCTTAAGAAAGAGAAACAAAAGGCCACACGGCAGTGACAATATGGCGGTCGAATTCTGGTTAAGACTACAACTGGTATCTTACCGTGTTGTGAGCGGTTTTAGGGGACGGTTATGTTTGCGGATTCGGCCGCCCCCTTTAACCATTGAACAGTACATGTTCGCCCGAAAACCGGTTCCAAGTTTTTTTGACGGCTTTCGGATTTGAAATCCGACTGTCTGAAAATCCAAGCTGTGTAGAATACAGCCCTGACTTTTTATCAAAGTCTATGGGGATGGTTGACAGTCTGTTTTCAGACGGTTTTCAGATTTGAAAATCCTTGTCGTGTGGACGTATCCAAACAGGTGTTGGGGTAGGGAGGGTGTGGTGGATTGGCCTTCAAGGATCTAAATTTGACATAACCTCATAAAAAATGCACATAACTAACAAGTTGTTTTAAAGGGCAAGATTTGACCCTGGGTCTTTCTAGCGTTGCACCTTATATAATTATACACTTAGTACGACAAGTCGGAAAAGAGGCAACGTCATGCCACTTTTAAGGCGCATTAAATGAGTGTATAGTGCGCTTGAATGAAAAAACCTGTAAAAAATTTGGCATGTGGTCTACCTTGCATAGTATAATTGATGCGCATAGCATATCATTGCTAGCATATTTTATGTTCCTACTTTAGGATCATAGAAATGTGTCGTGCTCGGCGTACAATGCTCCTAGTTTTGGTGAACGACAGTTTATTTATATAGAGAATACAGCGTCAACAGTTTTTTGCTGCAAGATACACCCAAAAAATGTTGCAGCCCTAATGGGACATGTCACTCTTTAGACTGTGGATTGTAAAAAATAACATATATTCTGATGGGTGTATGCAAAGTGACACCACAGCATCCGAAAATGTAATCGGTTTATACTGGTATGCTCCCGGAGACTTTTTTTTAAAGTTTATTAGAAAACGCCCAGAACTGCGGCGTGTGATGTATAAATTAGATGTACACAGGAAATTAGTTTTACATTCATATCACTATATATAACCTGTAGGCTCCAGACATTAGTTTATAACGGAACAGCAGCACCTACTGGTCAGGAGAAGAAATCCAGTTTAGGAAGTCTTTTTCCTTTGGATTTCATGTGCCTTGAGAGAAGCTCAAAGTTGCATGCAAACATTGCAACGCTTTACTAAAACCATAGCAACCAATGGGACCTTTTTTATACAGATAAAAGCGAAGTATAATACAATGTGTGAGCATCTCTCATCACAAGGATAAGACATTTCCTTTCAATATAATGTCCTTTCAATATAATGTTCCCATCCGGAAATAAGATTTCTTAAATTTGCATTTATTGATATGACTTTGAGCAACCTGAAAAAATAAAGCAAATTGAGATTTCTGCAGAAACATTGATTCATGATAGCCAGGCAATCCAGTTGACTCTATTAGAAGGACCTGCCTGAGGATTCTATTAGAAGGAACCTCCTGAGGACTCTATTAGAAGGACCCCCTGAGGACTCTATTAGAAGGACCCCCGACTCAACCCCACCGAGAAGGAACCTGTCTTAGAGGACCCCTGCCTGAGGACTACTGATTATTAGAAGGACCCCCCCGAGGACTCTATTAGAAGGACCCTCCTGAGGACTCTATTAGAAGGACCCCCCCCCCCAGGACTGTATTAGGACCCCCCCCGAGGACTGTATTAGAAGGACCCACTGAGGACTATTTTAGAAGGACCCCCCCCCCCCCCGAGGACTGTATTAGACCCCCCCCCCCCCCCCGAGGACTGTATTAGAAGGACCCTCCTGAGCCTGTTGTTCATTTGAATGGAGGTTGTTTCCTGTTATCAGCCATCAGATAGGAAGACTAGACACATTCTTTTTCTCTGTTGCTATATTGCATTTTATCTAGTACTAAATGAGAATTTTTTAATGCATTTTTGGTGGTAAGGTAGTTTACAAAACCTTGAGATTAAGAACAGCCATATTTAGTGCAATTTGTGTTTTTCCCCTCACAAATCATGTGTGATAAACCCATGATTTAACGATTCCTTTTTGAATGACATGATTTGTAGTGTTAAAAAAGCCGGAAAAAAACATCAGAAGGTCACAACATACATCTACACATGCAGGTTTTTTAAAGCACAATAAAACAATGACGGACTGTGAGAAAAAAAAGCACCATAAAAGCATGCTGCATTGGGTAAAACCTGCAGTGAAACAAAAAATGCACCCGAAGTGAAGGAAAAAGTCCAAGTGAAGCAGCCAGGGTTAAAAAATATCTATATTATATTGGGTCACATTGATCAAGGTAGTTCCACTAGAATTCTGGCACAATTTGCGCCAAAAATGATGTCATACCTGCTTTGCACCACATTTATTACACAGTTTAGACAGTTTCTAGACACTTGTCCGCCTTATCCAATGAAAGGGGTGTGGTCTGAAAAAGGGGTGTGGCTTTGTGTGTAACACCAAAATCTTGGCGCAGTTATTGGATAGATACATTTCTTTCATGGGGAAAACTTTAAATACATGACATATTTGTTGGCAGCTATGAACAGTTTCTAAATGTATGTAAACAAATTGCCTCCAGAGAGAATCATGTGGGTCATGTTTTACAGGAGTTGTAGGGGATCAGAGAAAGCTGTCGTTGTAGCTCAGCCCTATTCACTTAAAGGGACACTGCCATCAGAAAGGAGTTTTTTGTGAAGTCCATTTTTCCTAGAAAAACTTGGTGTTTTTAGAATTTGTGGCAACATTTTTCTCTAACTGTGAGACTATGAGAGAAAACTTTTGTATGGCAGGACAGACTAATCTAACTTCAGTAGTAGCAAAGGACATAATGACTGCTGTATTGTTCTCTCCACAGGGATAGGTAAAAGTATACTAGACTAGACCAGAACAATATACAAAATGAAAATAGGGTAACATTTTTCTGCATCGGGTAGGGGAGGGTGGATCTTCATGCATAAAGAGAACCTACCAGTTAGTAGAGAAACTGAGCTCTGTGATGTATAGGGTTATATGATAGAGGAGAGAAGCTGAGCTCTATGATATATAGAGTTATACTGTATGATGGTGGGAGAGGAGCTGAGATCTGTGATTTATAAGTATACATGAATTAATGCTGAGTAAAAAACGGAGAAAATCTGTGAAAGTATAACTGAATGTACTGCTCACACTGATTGACAGTTTGTTCTGTACACATACTAATACTTTCACAATTTTTGTCATTTTTTTACTTAGAAATTCAGCATCAAATCATGCATACTTATATAGCTCAGCTTCTCTCCCTCTATTATACAGTATAACCCTATATATCACGGAGCTCAGCTTCTCTCCCTCTATTATATAACCTTCTATATAAGCACTCAGCTTCCCTCCTCTATCATATAACCCTATATATCATAGAGTTCAGCTTCTTCCCCTCTATCATATAACCCTATATATCACAGAGCTCAGCTTCTTCTCTCCATTACCATATAAAGCCTATATAAAAATTCACAGAGCTCAGCTTCTCTCGCTCTGTCACATCCTGCTCTCAGATAGGTTAGTGTAAACCACCTGACAGGTTCCCTTTAAAGTAGGTTATTGCCAATAATAATTACACTTCTCAGACCAGAGCTCATCAGAAAGAAGGACCATTGAGAAATCCTATCACTGCTGTTCTATCAGAGATCACAGAAGGGAAGTAAGATAGAGTAATGCACATAAGGGAACTTTAAAAAAAAATACATATTAAAAAAACAACCACTCAAAAATAAAATTCTATAATAGTCGCATATTGCTTTTAAATATGAAAAGAAAAGTGTTTATGGTAGTGTCCCTTAAAGGGGTTGTCTCACTACAAAGATTAGCTTTCAACTTGTAGAAAACAATGAATGAAGACACTTTCCAAATATATTGCTTTGTTCATTTTTTGATTGTTGAGGAGCTACAAATGATTTTATCACCTTCTGAGGGCTTTCAGGTTTCTCTAGTGACTGACCTGTTTGCTTGTTCGCCCTGCTGTTTGTCTTATCTGATAGCAGGGAGTGAGGTCATCACACAGGTCACAGCACAGAACTTTTGACAGCCTGAGAGCTTGTATGTTATCTGATCTTTAAGACAAAAGACACCAATTACTACTGTTTACTATTAACTCTGAAGCTACTCTGGACCTTGTAGCAGGAGATTTTTTATCTAATCTAGACTAATTAGCAGAAGTCTGAATATATGGAACTCATATGCTAATTACCCACAGTGTGACCAGGAAGTGACAGGATGCATGAATGAAAGCTGCTGCTGACTCTATAAAACAGTAAAATGAGACAACCCCTTTAAGTTGTAATACCAGTAACAGTTCTTATAGAAGGGTAGGGCGGTTCCTACAGCTTTTGCCTATAGAGATGCATATGAAGCTTTTGACTTTGCAGAAAGTAATAAAAATACCCTAAAAATTCTCTCTCTCTCAATATTCTGGAATTTGGCAAATAAAAATAATTTTGGGAATCCTAATTGACCTAAAACAGATAAGGTTTATTCTGATTTCATGTCAGATAGTGAGAAAAACATTCATATGTGTCTTTTTATATAGTGTATGTAAACTTCTGATTTCAACTGTATCTCCTGTGTTCCTTTTTAATCTATGGTGCTCAGGCGTTGGCTTGTATCATTACAGTGTACATTGACATGCCATTACCAAGGGGAATGGTAACAGCCAGTTGTCAATTTATTTATTCAGTTCTAGGACAAACAACAGAGGAACTGCACAACAGAGAGGTCTAAACAAAAGATTCTCCAGTGTTGTTATAAAGTCAAGCTTTATAAAAGAGCCTGAGGGGAACATATATAAATGTGCGTGCATGCATGTATGTACCGTGTTTCCCCGAAAGTAAGACAGCGTCTTACATTCTTTTTACCCCCAAAAGTCCCACTATGTCTTACTTTCGGGGTATGTCTTATATTGGCAGGTATATGGCCCCATACGCAGGTATAGGGCAGGCTGTAGGCAGGTATAGGCAGCTGTAGGCAGAGTATAGGCAGCTGTAGGCAGGTATAGGGCCAGCTGTAGGCAGGTATAGGGCCGGCTGTAGGCAGGTATAGGGCCGGCTGTAGGCAGGTATAGGGCCAGCTGTAGGCAGGTATAGGCAGCTGTAGGCAGGTATAGGCAGCTGTAGGCAGGTATAGGCAGCTGTAGGCAGGTATAGTGCCGGCTGTAGGCAGGCATAGGGCTGGCTTTAGGTCCCGCTGTAGGCAGGTATAGGGCCGGCTGTAGGCAGGTATAGGGCAGGTATAAGGCAGGTATAGGGCAGGTGTAGGCAGGCTGTAGGCAATAATATCAAAATAAAAAAACAATCACATACCAGGATCCCCGCGCTCTCCGCTCTGCTCTATCTTCTTCTCGGCACAGGCGGGTGACATCATCAGGCCGCGCACGCAGCGTGATGACACACGCTGCCTGTGCCGGGAGCTCCGGACAGCCGCCAGTCTGCGGTCGCCCGGAGGCCACTGCGGAGCACGGAGCGCTCGCTCTGTGCCCCGCAGTGGTATCCCTTCACTTATATGCGCTCCGGAGGAGTCGCATATAGGTGAAGGAATTGCGGACAGTGCCCGGGCCAGCGCAGCGCCCGGACACGGTGCGCTCACTCGGCCTTCAGTTATATGCGCTCCCTGAGGAGCCGCATATAGCTGAAGCGTCCCTGTCGGCGCCCGGGCCATCGCAGCGCCCGAGCGCAGACAATGTAGTTTACTACGTCTTACTTTCGGGGTACGTCTTACATTAGTCGACGTCCCTAAACTCCCCGCTACGTCTTACTATCGGGGGTGTCTTACTATCGGGGAAACACGGTACTAGTGCATCTCAAAAAACTAGAATATCATTGAAAATTAAATGGGTTCTCCATGACTTTTTATTTGTTATAGCGCTCACAAATGTATTATATTAAACCTTGTAATTCATACTGTAATGAGTCTATACATTATGTGGGTTTCTCTATTTGACTTAAATTACTGATATCGAGTACCTTTTCAGTGATATTCTATTTTTTGGAGATGCACTACTATGTGTGTATATATATATATAATAAAAGGTGCACTCCTCTTAATAAATGTAGCCCATTTTTCATAAGAATATTTCGGCATAAGAAAATTGTAGGAAATGCTGGTCTTGGTGAATCCCCCCTTAAGTGCTTAGTACAGGACTGAATGTCTGAATATTTATGCTTGCAGTTAATTGTAGTTTTTATTGGTTAGTGCACAGATAATGGGAAAAAACAAGCAGGAGAAAACCTCTATTGTAGAAATAGGCCAGGCTATTGAAATATTCATAAAAAAGCCAAAAAGAAAAAGCTGAAAACAGAGAAACAGAGCACTCAATGTCTTACTGTTCTTTACAGCAAGGTTTAAAAAAAATAATAATAATAATAATAATAATTTATTGCACAATCTTACCACCTAGTGGCTGAAATGAAGTAATGCAAGATTTCAAATTGCAATTTTCTAACCACATTCAAGTGGAACTAGATAACTACATATGCATGAGAATGTGAAAGGATTTTAGTTTAAACCTAGTATTAGGACTGTCCCCTCTATAAGGATCTATAGCAGCACCCTCGGCTGAAACCGCACTGTATTGAAAATATGATTAAATATATGCCAATTATTTTTAGTTGCACCAAATTTGTAGGACTTTGAAATGCTGCAATCTCACCATGTTACTTGTGCCCACCAGCTGCTAGGAACATAAATGTGACCCCATATGTGTGCTTTCTCCATTGATTTATATGAAAGTTTAAAGTACAGCTCAGCTGAGCACAGAACTCCCATAGAACTGTGATTGGAGAAGATTGCATGTGTGCGGTCACCTCCCCACTCCCTGGGGCCGACTGGCAGGGTGGAAGTTATGTGATGGAAGTACTCCTTTAATGGCTTACCCTTCATTTAAGCAATCAATATTAGATCTGACATTCCGGATCCACAACAAATCAGCTGATTGAAGAGGCAGTTCTGGCAAGTGTGGCAGCCCTTCACTAGTTATGCGGTACAGCTCCATATATTTTGCAGTGGCTGTGCCTGGTACTACAGCTCTTTGCAGCTTAGTCTCATTCAAGTGAATGGGACTGAGATGCATGGTTAGGCATAGCCGCTAGAAAATGTACAGCCCTTTCAATGTGCTGATCAGTAGGGATGCTAGGAGTTAAAGGGGTTGTCCAAGTAACAATTGTATTTTTAAATAAGATATTGCTGCCCTATGAAAATAAACTTAAAAAAAACTTGTACTCTCCTCTCCTCATTTTGGATCCAGCGCTGCGCTGTCCTCACCATCCAGTAGTCTTTTGCCGAACAGGACAGGAAGTAAGTGCTCTGAACAGTGAGGTCAGTCAATGGCAGGTGACCACTGCAGCCAATCAAAAGCTTCAGCAGTGATGTCCTGATCGGCAGAAGACTGGCGCTGGATCCAAAGTTAGAGGTGAGTATAAGTTATTATTATTTTTATAGGGCAGCAGTACCCTATTGAAAAATAAAATTTTTACCTGGAGAACCCCTTTAAACCCCCACGAATATGATATTGATGGGCTATCTTTAGGATAGCCTTTCAGTATCAAATTCCTGGAAAATCTCTTTAACCTCTCCTAATTTTATTGACTGATGTTTGGTTTCCTCTATATTTTAGTGCTGGTGTTGGACGGACGGGCACATTCATAGTTATAGATGCTATTATAGACATGATGAACGAAGAAAAGAAGGTTGATGTTTTCGATTTTGTTTTGAAAATCCGTGGTCAACGCCCTCAGATGGTTCAAACCGATGTAAGAGAAATGGATAATATGGATATGGTCTATGTGACATCACTATACTATTATAGTAGTAGTCTCCAACCTGGGGCTCTTCATGCTCCGACACCTGAACTAGAGACCACTGCTTATATAATAAGGCATTTCAAAGTACAAAAATGTTATCTTCTTCTTCACTGGTTTATATAATTGTCAGGACTTGTAGAGGTTATACTACTGCCCCCTTTATCGGTATCCCCGCTTCTAGCTTGTGCTGCGGAAAGCCACTACAAATTGAGCCTCCCAACCAGGAAAATCGTTGCTTTCCATATACTAGTGCATCTCAAAAAATTTGAATATTATTGAAAATTAATGGGGTTCTCCAGGACTATGTTTTTATTTGTTATAGGGCTCACAAATGTATTAAACCTTGTAATGCATACTGTAATGAGTCTATACAATATATGGGCCTCCCTATTTGACTTAAATTATTGATATCCATTATCTTTTCGGTGATATTCTAATTTTTTGAGATGCACTAGTATTACATGGATGCCACATGTTTCATTTTGGTGCCATGTTTTCCTTTTCCATTGGTAAGAATTAGATATGCAGAAGTCTGCTTACTGATAAGATGTGTAGAGAATAGGGTTCTACAAATTGAGTTAATTCTTTTCTCTGCAGGCAAGGTAAAAAATGAGGCATCTCGCTTATTAGACCATTATACTGTACATACATTGAGTTCTTGTTCGTCTCCTTAGGGTATATAGTCCTCAGAAAGAGGATGCCATTGTTTTCTGTTTTAAAGTGAATGGGGAAAAAAACTGCAGTGAATCAAGTAAATGGGACAACTCTTCAGTACCTTGCGCCACTGCAACAAAAAGTATAGCATTTCCAAGTACACACCAGCATGAAACCATTGGCTGAGGTGCCGAGAGTTGAACCCAACAATCTAATATTAATGGCCTATCCTAAGAATAGGCCATTCATTTTAAAAGGCTATCTAATCTGTTAAAGGATGAGTAGTATGCAGAAAGCTCCTAGCAGTGGCAGCTGGCAGCCAAACTAACTGTATTAAACAATAAAAGAAGTAATAGTAACCCATTAGATCCTCTGCTGTTCAAACACCGATGCTACAGTGCTCTACGATCGTGTCTGTATACTATATTGCAGGACGAATATCACATCTACACATTTGACCAGTGAAGCCAGTCAATGTACCTCAGTGGTCTCACCATTAAGGCCGTGAACTGGCTGCGGTGAGTAAGGCTGTAGATGTGACTTCACGGTATACAAACAGTTGGGAGCACTGGAGCATTTGTGCTGGAACAGCAATAGATCTGATATGTAAGTACTGCCTCTTTGATTTACGTATACAATTTCTACCATTGTTTCCCCAGATAGCATAAGGGCGCATCCCCACGGCATAGGACAAATACCGGCCGGTTTGCTGGCCGGTGTTTGTCCTGTTGTGCGCCCGGCCCCACGGCCGCGGGGTGGGGGGGGGGGCTTTTTCCGCGATGAGCGGAGAACAATCCTCCCCCCTCCCATTGAGAAGCACAGATTCCGTCCGAAAAACAGACGGAAGAAGGTGCTTGCTCAATGTTTTGCCGCCAGACCGCCGGCGGCAACACCGCCGGGTGAAAACCCGTGCAGTGGGGACTGCTGCGCGGGTTTTCCATACAGCACAATGGTGCACATTTTCCGCTGGTTTTTCAGGCGGTCTGAAAAACCACAAACCGCCTGAAAAACCGGCCGAAAACCCGTGCCATGGGGACATGCCCTAACACATTTTAAAGGGTTGTCTGACTCGCCTTTTCATCTTTTAGTATGAAGCAGAGGCTGGGAGAAAATACAAAAAACATACGTCCTCTTTGCTGGTTTTCTATTGTCTTCCAGCTCTGTCTGAATGGAATGTCACCATTGCAGCCTCTGATTGGCTACAGTGGTCACGTGACACTGCATGTGAGTCTGGACTACTGAACAACGATGTTGGGTAGTGTCACATGACCGCTGCGGCCAGTTAGAGGCTGCATTGATGATGTTCTGTTGTCTTCCAGCTTGGGCTGAACAGAAGACAAAAAGCACCAGAGACGCATTACTAGATCGAAAGCAAGTTAAGAAGTGAGTATGTTTTTTATTTTCTACCAACCTCTGTGCCATACTTGAAGTTAAAAAAGGGGGACCACACATCCCCTTTAACTAAGTCTACACATTTTCCAGGGGTTATTTTTTATGTGTTTCCAAGTAATATAGAACGTTTCACAAGCATCATATTCAGGTATTGATATGACTTTCTATTATCCTTTTAGATGCAGTATTCATTCATTTACCAAGCCTTACTAGAATACTACCTCTATGGTGATACAGAACTCGATGTGGCCTCTTTAGAAAAACACCTCCAAACATTGTACAGTCCGGCACCGCACTTTGAGAAAGTTGGTCTTGAACGAGAGTTTAAAGTAAGTCGTCCTGAATGTGGGGGTTAATGCTATTTCATATGGGAAGAAAATGAGTTGCCACAATTGAATGACAAGTGGTCCATTTGGAACAAGCTTCCTCTGGCAGGAAATTCTCACTTGCGGGAACAAACAATCAGACTGTTAGGCTATGTTCACACGGCCATCTGCGGGACGTAATTCAGTCTGTAATTACGCGCCGGAGTGCGCCAATTACGGGCTGAATCCGTCGCAGTTATTACGGTAATCCACCGCTCGGGCGGGGAGAAAGTGACATGCACATTATCCAGACGCAATACACGCCGGCGAAATGCATTAGGCCGGCGGGCCACGCCCCAATCCACCTCCCCTTACTAGCGGCGTTTACGCGCCGCTAGCAGTGATTCTCTATGGGCCGGGGCGAGGTGCCGGCCCCCCCCCCTCCCCGGCCACACGGCGTAACTGCGGGGCGTAATTAAGCCCCGCAGTTAAGCTGTGTGAACACAGCCTTAAGGGGCTGTTCACACGGCTTATTTCGGCGCGGATTGGTGCCGTACTGCGCGCCGGATTTGCGCTGCAGTACGGCGCCAATCCGTCGCAGTTATTACGGTAATCCACCGTTCTCATAGAGAACAGTGGATTCCGTCGCTCCTCCCCGCTCGGGCGGGGAGAAAGTGACATGCACATTATCCAGACGCAATACACGCCGTGGATAATGCAAGTCTATGGGGCCGGCGGGCCACGCCCCCACCCCCTCCCCTTATTCAAGCCGGAATTGCAAGCGCAATCCGGCTTGCAATTACGGCTTGAATAAGCCGTGTAGTTCAAGATGCCTGATTCTCAATCCCAACACATTTGATGTCGGAGATGAATTGCCACCCCTATACAGATTGATTGCCTGTCTATCCTGCCTCCATCACTGGGTTTAGTTGACTGTCTTTTACTGTATGAGGGCATCTTAAGATACAGACTAATTGTTTCGTAAAATCTAGAGTTTCTCTTTTTAACTATTCATTATCAAATCTGTTGTTGTCTTTGCGGCAAGCTGACTGGGTGACATTTGTTAATTGGGTACCACAGGGGTCAGTAGTGGCCTCTTTTCTTTTTAATATATTTATGAATGACTTTGTAGACAGTTTGCAGAGAATAACTGCAATATATGCAGATTATACAAAGCTCTGTAAGGTAATCAACACAGTGGAGGATAATACAATGTTACAGAGGGATTTAGTTAAAGGCTTGGGTGGACAAATTGCATGTCACGTCAGAGGAGGTGCAGTGGGCACTGACTGCCACCCAGCCCACTGTCCCTGCCTACTTGGCGTGCTGCCCTAGGTGGCAGACCCCAACTGGACGAGAACCCCTACACTATTCTTTACTGTAAGAGTGGTAAGACTGTGTAACTTGCTGCCTCAAAAGCTTGTGCTGATGAATTCATGAAAGAAGTTTAAAAAGGGCTTAGATACCTTTCTTTAAAAATATAATATTACCAGTTAGTAGATTCTGGAGACTAGAATAAACCTTTCCTCTTGTATCGGGCAATTGTCATCCCCCTTATAGGGGTTTTTTCATTCCTCTGGATCAACACTCTAAGGTTATGTGATGGACTTGATGGACCATTTTTTTTTCCAACTGTGTCTACTCTGTTGCTTTATATGAAAAAAACTTTGAGGTTCTTAGTTCACACGTTTTGATCAAAATATGTTTAAGCCATCCGCCTACTACAACGGGACCTCAGTACGGATAGTCCTATACTATTTCTACCTCTCACTTGGGTCAAGTTCAGACCTCTCATTGAGTCATCAGACTTCTATAATCCAGAGAGAAAAAAGGCACCAGCTATATAAGCAGACCGCACTTATCTAGTAAACTGTGCAGGTGGGCGGGGTGCAGAAAACCAAAAATGGAGGCATCCACTCCTCCTGTATAAGTTAAAAGCAACACTTGCCAAATGCAACGTATAGTTCTGCACAAAAAAAAATTCAGAAATTTTTTTCATACCTTGTTGCTTGGCACTGCAAGTTTGCATCATTATAATTCCCAGCGTCAAACTCATCCCATTATCAGGACTTGCACTATTTCTGATTTTATATAACCCCTTTAAAATGTTTTAAGGATATAAACAGATGTCTAAAATAACTTATATCTAAAGTATTTGTATACTGTATATGTCTGGTCTGTTGAATACAGCCCCAAAAATTTCTAGACTACAGGATACTCATCCAGCTTTATTACTTTATACAGGATTATTTTATAGCAAATAAATCCAGATATGATGCAAATAAACATTGTATAAAGACTTATACGTAAAACAAATTGAAGTAAACTATTTAAATTAATAGAATTTGTTTTATTGGAATCCACATTCCTAACACAAATGCTGACACAAGTCTCAAAATGCTAATTTAGTTTCCAGTTAAAAGGGAAAGCGATTATATAGTTTACAGACTTGGACTTGCTAATTAAAAGAAAACATGACCCAACAAGATAGTTGTCAGTTGAAACAATGGGAAGAATTATAAGCTCCTTCAAGATGAACATCCAAAACATAGTATATCAAAAGATGATGGTTGCTCCCAGTCATCTGTGAATAAAATTTGGTGCAAGTATAAACAAGATAGGAAGGTTACAAAGGGTAAACTTATTGGCTGACCAAGGAAGATGTCAAAGCAACAGGATAGAAAACTGAAAGCAATATGCAAAATAAAAGAACAAATGGATGGAAACAGTAGTATTTTTGACAGAACTGTAATAAATAGGCTAGAATGAGATTTACATATAAAAAAAGACAGAGAAACATAACTAAAACCTAAATAGAAGAAAACAAGGTTATAGTGGCATAAAGGGTATTAATCACGGTGTTTAGAAGATTGAATGAAAATGATACTCGCTGATCACCAATCTGCACTGGCAAAGGCGATGATTCTGGAATGTTTTATGTAATGAATATATATCAAAATGACTTCTGAAGAAAACAATCACATTTCCCCAGTCATTTAAGATATGGGATTGGATAACAGGTGTAAGACCAGGGGAGATGGCAATCGTTACCTTAACATTCAAATTTGACTTTCCTCATTACATAGATAAAAATATTTTTAAATGACGACTAAACCCCATTTCTAAAGAATGTTAATGTGCCCTTGCCACTTTAAAAAGGGGTTTAGGCTTTTTTTTTAAAAAAAGGGTTTATTTTAAATTTCGGGGGCATCCCCAAAGAAAAACATTTCAAATCTCATTCCGTCCTTATAGCTGCCATAAAAGCCCTAAGGGAAAGAAGTGCGGAATAATATTTTTTATTAATGATTTCATTTTTTTTTCTCCACTTGAACACATACCAATAATTAGAATTTATTTTTATATGTTTCATGAAGCAAGAATGGGGCAGATTTACCAGTCCTATGAAATTCTTAGCCAATGTTAACTGGACACACAAGGAAAAAAGAAAAGTAGCACCATAAAAATATGGAAACTTTTACTACATTTTTATAATTAAAATGTAATACATAAAAATATAAGGCAGAAAAAACACCACCAAAAAAACATCAGTAGCCGGACAGATTTACATAATCAATACAAGTATATGATACAATTATATGAAAAAAAATATAAATAGCATTTACTGCCTCAAAAACAAAAAACCCCCTTTACTTTTTAAAAAACATGAATTAAATGTAAAGATTAGCCCTTTTTAAGTGTGTTGAGCAAATTATTATCGACAAAGTTGAAAATCGGCACTATTAAGATCCCGCCTTTTTCCCGCTTCCTTCTTTTGGCGGCCAGCAAATCACTTACAAATTAGAGCGGGGTTGAGATGTGTTTTGCGACGTCAGGGACTGGGATGTGTATGGTTGCGTTTTTGGGGGGAAAAAATCAAATGACCCGTTTTACATAGAACAGCTTTTCCTTTTCCCAGCCTAGTTTTTCTCAGCGTCTCAGGCAAAAGGGACGTGCGTTTCTGCTTGGTAAAAACAGTTTCAGCAAATTATTATTTTTTCTTCACAGAAAACCTCTACTCTTTAGCTGTGACCCCTTAAAAATTTAGTTAGATTAGAAAATTGGGAAGATTTTTTTTAAAGTTAGGTTTGGGGGAAATTTTTTAAAGGAGATCAAACCCTTTTAAAGTCAGGGGGGGGGGGGGAGGGGAGGGGGGGCCCCCGGGGGGAACACAGACAAGTTCTATATAAATACTGGATAAAGTTCACCAAGACTTAGTGTAACATTGAAATGAAAATAGCTTTTTTTTATTAACATTTTTTCTATGAATTTTCCTGGATTTTGGGGCAGCCTGAACTTATGGTTTACACATTTTTTTAAGAAACCTGCAGGTCTTTTGTTGGGTGCAAAACTCCACTTTTTTTACCCAGTATACATTTGGGAAAAGGTGTTCATTTTAAAATTTTCCCCCATTCCACCTTTGTTGATATACCACCTTTTGCACTTAAATTTGAACCCAGCAATTTTATAGTCACCACGGGTGAATTTAAAAGGGTTCCCAAAAAAATACCCCTTGTATTTTACGAAAAAACAACTCAAAAAAAGGAATTAGGGATAAAGTTCACCAAAAATTTAGTGTGGGACTTTTGCATTTGAAATTAGCTTTTTTATTAACATTTTTAAATTAAATATTTCCTGGATATTGGGCCCCTGAACCTAAGGTTACACATTTTTTCTAGTAACTGCGGCCCTTTTTTGTTAGGTTTTAAAACCTCCACTTTTTATTATCAGTATACATTTCAAAATAGGTTTTTCATTTTAAATTTTTCCCCCATTCCCCCTTTTGTTGATATTTTCCATTTTTGCACAAAAAATTTAAAATCCAGAAATTTTATAGTCCCCACGGGTGAATTAAAAAGGTCCCAAAAATATCTTGTATTATAAAAATTACAAAAACAGATCGTGTTTTTTGATTTTGGGCGCACAAACAGCTTTTTTCATTGAGGCAATTTGCACAAAAATTTGGGTTTACGGGGAATTTTATAGCCCAACACAGGTGAATTTGAAAGGTGCCAAAAAATCTTGTATTATACGAAACATAAAGATACGTTTTTTTTTACTTTGGGCAGGCCAGTTTTGTTGTAATCTACTTTCCATTTAAATTTTTAATTTTTAAAAAGAAATTTTTTTGTAGCACCCAGGTGAATTGATAGGGGGCCAAAAAAATTACCTTTTATTATCCAAAATAATTTCAGATACTTTTTTTTTCCACTTTTGGCGCAGGCCAGCTTTGTTGTTTGATCTACTTTGCAGTTATTTTTGAATACAGTTTTTTTGTTTGCCCCACCACTGGTGAATTGATAGGTCCCAAAAAAATACCTTGTATTACCCCGGGAATCCCATTTCAGAAAAGTGTTTTTTAAATTTTGGCCCGAAAGGCCAGCTTTGTTGATCTACTTTGAGTTATATTTGAATCCAGAAATTTTTTGTTTTGATTTGAGGGGATTTGAAAATTTAACTGTGATTTGCCATCTTTTAAAAAGAGACTTTCCAAAACTTTCCTTACCTTTAAAATTTTTTATTTTTCTGAACATGGAGCAAAATTCAGGTGGAAAGGGCGAGCAAAGAGGGGGTAGGACATGGGGGTAGAGGTACGAGGGGGAAGGGCCCCTTTTCCAGTGCGGGCCCGAAAACCCGCATCCCCAGGGGATCGTCAGTTGCAGGACCGTGGGGCCTGTAAACCCGCGGGGGTCAGGGCCCGGGAAAATTTAAATAACAAAACGGCGTCGCCAATCGTCCTTAGGGGTTTAAGGGAAACCCTGCTTTCCACCCGTTTTTACCTCCTCGCCTCCCATCAGGCCACAAATGTCATCATCAGCATGCCCCAGACCCGTCCAACAGGGAAGCACCCCCAAATGTAAAACCTTTGTTACCCACCACTGAAAGATAACCCCATTTTCTGAAGACCTCTTTGATGGGCAAAATTTCGGTTTGGGGGCAGAAAGGGGATGTTAAAAGGGTCAAGAGGCCAAAGAGGATGATTTTCTCTGCTTAAAGCCCTTTCTGATGCCCTCAGAGGAGGAGAAGGAACCGGTTCCAAACGGCAAAAATCCCGGGCGGCGGGAACGCCCTTTCAGTCCCTCTTGCTTGGAGCCCCCCCCGCTCCTGGATGCAGAATGTCAGGACAAAAAAAGTCACCTGTTTTTGATGATGATGATGACGACATTGCGGATCCAACGTGGTCTTTTCAGCGAATTTCTTGCGAGGCTTCAAACACTGGACGAGGAGGAAAGGGCGATTTTGGGGTAAAAAGTCAACATGGGTTTTCCCCCTCAAAAAAGGGAGGGGCGGGGCGCAGAAGTCCGCTGATATGATTCCGCCAGCCACGGTCAGCGCAAAACCCCCCTCCCGCTTATCCCCCGTCAAAAAGGTCCAGGACCTCTCCCTGGGCCTTCTTTGACCAAGCCGCTGATTCACCCCGCGATGTCATATGCCGCCTATGCCGGGAACGCATTAAAAAGGCAAAACCCTTTGGTGGTTAACCACCACCAACATTTTTCTGTCACTTTCACGAATGCATGGGGGTTGAAAAAAGGAAGGCAACACTTTGGGAAAAAAAAGGGCCCGACCGGGCCCGGGCCTCCAAAACCCCGGGCACACCCTCTTTTCCGCCTCCTCCCCCCTCCGCCACCACCAAGCGTTCCCCCAGCTTCCCATGTCTCTCAGGTCCCTGATAAGGGATCAGCCCCCGCTTTCAGCCCCACGGCGCCCGAAGTAAACCCCTAGAACCCCCAAGACCCCTTGAGGAGGAGACGGGGCCCCAGATGCGGACACGGAGCCCCTTTTTCTCCATCAAATCCCCAAAAACCCCACAGTTTCACATTTTATCGGTCCCTTTATTAGGCAGTGGTTCGGGGTCCAGGCTATTTCAAAATGGGCCCCCATCGCCTTTTGGGGGCATCATCTCAGGCAAGTCCCGGGCGTGTTGAAAACTGGGGCCGGGGGGCAGCGGAGGAGGAAAGGGGGAGGAGGGGGTAAATTTCCCAACACCGATGTTACCCCACGTTTCCCCGCCTTTGGAAAAGAGGTTGGGGCGGGAATTTTAGACCCGGGGGAAAGGAAAAATGAGGGAAAATCGTTTGCTATTTCCCCTCGAAACCCGAGGCTTGGGAAATCAAGGCTCCATCCCTTTACATGGGGTTCTTGGATGCTCCATTTTTCCCCCAAAATGAATCCTCGAATTTAAAGGCCCTCAAAAATGAACCCAAAATTTAAAAGGGTGGCCACCCTCCCCGGATCCCCCGGGACAAAACAAAACTCGCACCCTTTCCCCTTTCCCCCCACCCAAAAAGAGAGTAAAATGCAAAAGGGAAAAGGGACCTTGCTGAAATTTTTCAAATGGAACATCTTTTTTCGTCTGCTTCACGTTCTCCAAATGGGCAGGGGGGGGGAAAAAATTTAGCGACGTGAAAAGCAGTAAAAGGGGTGCCAAATAGGCTTTGCGGCAGCACAGGCAAGGTGGCAGAAGCCCCAATGGGTGACCTCTGGAATCTTTTTTTACCACCTCACCAACGCAGCAATCAGGGCACACATCCAACACACAGAGACCAGCTTAAGATCAGGGTTTGCACGACTATCTGCGGCTCAACACCGATGTTTTTTGTATGTGTTCCGGACCCAATAGACTTCTGGGTATCCAAAATGGACGAATGGCCCGAGCTGGCTCGTCACCCCATAGAGGTGTTGTCCTTCCCAGCAGCCAGCGTCATATCTGAGCGGACCTTCAGCACAGCTGGAGGAGTCATTACAGACAAACGCATCCGGCTTTCCACAGATAATGTGGATCGTTTGACCTTTCATCAAGATGAAATCAGGCATGGATTCTGATGATGTTGTGGCCCCAATTGCCGAGGCACCGATTAGTTGCCGTCTACTTCACATTCCTCTTCAAACAGAAATGGTCCTCTTGAAAAATGTTTTTTAAAATGATCATTTCTTACTGCAATTTTTATTCTCTTTTCCCAACAGTTCATTTTTCTGGTTTTGCTGTGAGGAGACTGTAAAAGACAGCAAGATTTCATGACAACACCGTATTTCCATTTACTAACTTTATCTTTAGAAGTTTTTCGCATTGTCAATGGTTTTGAGGTCAGTTGCTGTGAGATACAGCTATAATTATGGTCCTTTGGAACAGAAATTGGCTTTTAAGTGGTATTTCTCCCTCACAAATTTTTTTAATAATGGCTGAGAAGTCATATTTATAATTTTTTGGGGCCCAATGTAGCGTGAGATACAGCAATAATCATGGTCCTTTGGAACAGAAATGTGGCTTTTAAGTGGCATTTCTCCCTCACAATTTTTAATAGTGGCTGAGAAGTCCTATTTAAAAATTTTTTGGGTCATATAGCTGTGAGATACAGCAATAATCTGGTCCTTTGAAAAGAAATGGGCTTCTAAGTGGCATTTCTCCCTCACAATTTTTAATAGTGGCTGAGAAGTCATATTTATAATTTTTTGGGTCATGTAGCTGTGAGATACAGCAATAATCATGGTCCTTTGCAACAGAAATGTGGCTTCTAAGTGGCATTTCTCCCTCAAAATTTTTAACAGTGGCTGAGAAGTCATTTTTATAATTTTTTGGGTCATGCTGCTTTGAAATGCAGCAATACTACAGGTCCTATTATAAAAAATGTTGTTTCTAACCCAGACATTTGTTTTTTCACAATTGTCAAAGTGGCTCACGGGTCCTGCTTTGAATTTTCGGGGGCATTTTCCTTTGAAATGCAGCTATCCTACAGGGCCTATTATAAAAAAAATGTTGTTTCTAACAGACATTTGTTCTTCACAATTGTCAAGAATGGCTCAAGGGTGATGGTGCTGTCAGAAACAGAATAGGTAGGACACTGTTAATGGACACAAAATTGCAAAATGACTTGTTTTTCCCAAGATCTTTAACATAGCTATCAATCCCTGTATTGAGACAACCCATTTAATAAAATTAAAAAAAGGGGAAACAAAGACATGGTGGGATTTCCCTCCTATTTTAAAAATGTGTTTTCTAGAATTAAACTATAAAAAACTTTGCATGTACAAAATAGCTGGTAAAAAAAATTCCTCGAATTGTACAAGGGAGGTACAGGAAAACTTAACCAGATGTAGGTTATTCAGAGGACATGGGGTATGGAGCACGGACAGAGAACAAAGTACAGAGACAATTTCCTCCAGCACGTTGAGTAAAAAAAAAAGAATGCCAAGAAAAAGGGCACCTGGGTGGAACAGGAGCGTTAACCACCAGTATTTCCAAGTGAAGCTCAATTGGTCCTCACTCATACGGAGGGGGAAGCGCTAACCAGGACAGGGACAGTATATGTCCAGTGAAACTAAAATGGTGGTTGAAAGACTCCTTCTTCTGGCACTTTTTAATCTGTTGGTCAGACAGGTTTAATGGTCATACTGCGGTCCAGGACAGATATAGTCAATGTCCAGGGAAACTAAAATGGTGGTTGAAAGACTCCTTTTCCGGCACTTTTGAATCTGGGGGTCATGCAGGTTTGGGGCTCATGCGTGGCCCCGGACAGGTAAGTCAAAGTCCAGTGAAAAATAAAATGGTGGTTGAAAGACTCCTTTTTCCGGCACTTTAAATCTGGGGGTCAGCAGGTTTGGGGCTCATGCTGCGTTCCAGGAGAGGGATTTCAATGTCCATTTCAAGTAAGATGATGGTTCAAATCATACTGCCTTCTGCAAATTTTTAATTTGTGGGTCATGCTGGTTTAAGTCTAATTCTGTGGTGCAAGAAAGGTATATTGAATGTTGTGTGTTTTTTTTTTCTGTGGCTTTTATAACCTAAGTGTGTTGCCTAAGATGTAGCACGTATCCATATGACTGTTGTGGATGTTAATTCCAGCTTCTCCAGCCCTGTTTGGGTGTAAGAATGAAGGTGTTGTTGCTCTCCCATAGACTTTAATGGTCATCGCTCATAATCGACTGCTCACTATCGACTATCTTGTCGATGATGGTCGACTATCGACCATCGACCGATGTCGATGGCCAACGCAATCGCTCAACACTACTAATAAGCCAAAAACAGTGCAAAGGATAAAACAGTGGAAGGCAGGTCTGTAGCTGTAGCAACCAGTGCTGGCAGCCTATCAGGATAGATCAAACAGGTCTGTAGCTATAGCGATCTGAGGAAGGTCATGCAGCCCATACAAGAGGGGATATCTAGGAATAGGTAGGACACGGTTAATGGACATATATTGAAAAGTGACTTGTTTTTGCAAGATCTTTAACATAAAAAGCAATCATTGTAGTGAGACAGCCCCTTGAAGTTTGTTTCACTATCACTATGTGATTTGTGTATCTGCTATAAAGTACAATAGCTGGGGGAACATCCTTTAAGTGTGGGCATTGCATCTTTTTTGCCATGAGTTGCAGATTAGGAGCCCTGTAGGATACTCTGACATCCATATGTCCCAGTAGTGTATTTGACATGAAGGTATTTAGGTAAGACAAACCATTTTCAAGCATTGACATGTGACTAGGGGTGTAATGACTGTTATTAAAATAGACAAACTCTGTATACCAAGTAGAGGTGGAAATTTATGAATCTGCATATAGGTACATTTTTCCATAAATAAAATTATATTTATTCCATAAATTATATTAGTATCTACTTCTGTAGTTGTTATAGGATTGCTGTATTAAGTATCTCACAAAGTTGCTAGGTATTTTTCCATATTCATTATGTACCATTAATTTATATAGACTCATTCCCGCCAATAAACATTGAGCAGATGCCAACTGGAAGCTGCTCAACCACATCATAAAGAGGCGCATTGTGTGTATTGTAGAATGCGAGATACAGTGAGAGTATGTAAAAACGTGGGTGGATAAAGAGCTCATGGAGAATGTGTGAAGTGTGGGCAGCTACATGATGATCAGAAACTTGTTTCCATGACGATAGAACTCTTACCAGATTGTTAGATATCCGTGTTCTTAGCTAAGCACATACAGTAATATCGTAATGCTCAGATGTATGTAATGGTGACTTACCAATGAAGTTCTAACTTGGGCAAACTTTTAATTTGGTTTTGCCCCTTACAGAGGTGTTACCTTTACCTAGTCTCCCCGATACAAACATTTTCAACAAGGTCCCACCCCCCACACTCCTCCCACTGACATTGTGTCGTCTTATGTGCCCGAGCAAACTTTAGTCTAATGCCTCATCTTCTTGTTTGCCAACTTTTCAGTCCCTCTGGAAAGAGTGCTGTACAGTATTAATAGCAAATGGGAAGCTTCCCCTCTTACCAAGGGCTTCATCGTAGCGGTATGGTTTACTTCCATGACAAGTAAACACATGGATGTAGAAACTCTGCTTACAATGTTCAAATGAGCATAGTCTGCATGCAATAAAAGGCATTAGGGAGAACCAAAGAAACGTAGGGGGTTTTATCGAACTGTTTCTTGAAAAAGTTAAGTAGAATTCTCGAATTTTTAAAAACTCGAACCAAACTTTTACTGTTCTTTCCCAGTAAAGTTCGAAAACCCCCATTTTCGTTTCGTTTTCATGGGCTTTTGCACTTGGTGCCCCCCAAAACCCTTTTCTACCTTTTGGCTGCCATCCAATCAGTGCGGGAGCACAGAGAAGTGCCAAAAAACGTCATCGCTGGGGAGTAGAAAAAACATGGAAATCTCCAAAAATTTTTGCTATCTAAAAATTTTTAAAAAAAAAATTTTGAGATTCTTAGTTCGCATTTTTTTGGCCAAAAAATGCTCAAGCCCCCCCCCCCCCCCGGTTACAAGGGGATCAAGGGGGGGGTCCTATCTATTTATCTCTCACAAGGGGTCAACTTTAGAATTCACTGTGAAAAAACCACCTCCAAATGCAGAGAGAAAAAAACATTTCTGAAAAAAAAAACCCTGCGAACCTGGGTGCCACTGTCTGGCTTGGGCCCCATAATATATGGAAAACATTTTTTTCAGAAAATGTTTTTCGTCCCAAAACAACGTGTTTTGCACTATTTTTTAAAAACTATATAGGGAGGAATGGTTTTCCATCTTGGTTTGCTGCACCACGCCCAACTCCACAGGGGTTTTAAAAGCACTATGCTTGAAAAGTAGGTGCTTTTTATTTTTCTCTCTGATTTTGGGGGCCATTTGGCACAGTGAAGGTTTTTAAAGTTGCCCCTTGTGAGAGTAAGATAGAGTGGACCACCCGTGAGATCCCTTTGTAACCGGGGGGGTTTTGATATTTTTTGGAAAAAACATGCGAACTAAGAATCTCAAAGTTTTTTTCATATAGAGTTTTCGCTAAAAGCGGGGAGTAGGGCCCCAGGGGCTCAAAACACTTACCATGTTATATTTTTTTCCTAAAATTTCCTTGTGAACACCATTTTCAGCTGACTCCGTTTTGTGAACTCTTTTTAAATTAGAAAAGCATTTTTTCCCTCCACAGAATCAATTTAGGAAGTTTTGGGGGTTATTTCTGGCTGATTTTCCAAAACCCCCAAAACTGTTTTTTGGTTTGACATTTGGGTCCCCTAACTCTTTTCCTCATATACCGGGATATTAATTATACAGAGTGCTTGGATTTGCAAAAATACCAGTGCCCAAAAGTTTAAAATTTTTTTTGCATTTTTGGGGGTTCAGTAATTTAAAAACCCCAAAAACCGTCTCCAAAAACCCCTATGTGTCAAAACTTTTGGGCCCCCCCCCTCAATGCGGGGGCACTGCACGGAAAAACCGCTACACCCCCTATAGTTACGCCCCCTCCCGCAACTTTCTCACTTTTTTCAGTTAGCCTTGAAAGGAATGATTATTTTAGTCCAATTTTTTTCTGTCACTTTGGGCCCAAATTTTCTTCACCAAGTTTTTCCCATGTATTTTTTACTTTTTAAGGTGGTAAATTACAGCTTCTCTTACCTGTTAGGTAAAAAAAATTAAACCAAAGTTTTCTCCATTGACTTTAATGGGGTTCTAGTTCGAATAGAACCTCGAACCGAACACACTAAAGTTCGAGGTTCACTTTTCTTTTCCCCTCCTGAACTGAAATTCTTTTTCTTACATCAGTCCTTGAACTAAAGGCTTCACAAGCTTTGTACAGACACTGGACAAGCAGGGAATGCTGGGGCATATGGGCTCAGTGACCAACATATAAATGCGACTGTAAATGAGAATGAACTAAAAGACATGCTGGAACTCCAGATTAAAATACAATTGATTGTACAGGATTAGAAAAACATTGCTTCAGCCTTCTCAAAACAGTGCCACATCTGTCCCCCGATTGTGCCTAGTATCGCACCTTAATGCCTTTACAATGAATTCTACTGAGCCGCAGTGCCATCCACAACTTGTAGACCGGTGTGGCGTATTTTTATTTTTTTTTTACAAAAAAAAGACACGCTTTCTAATCCTGTATAAGGCTATGTCTACACAGCATTGGTTTATGTTTGGATTTTTAGCAGAGTCAGTATTTAGAATCTCCAGAAAATCTGACTGTAACCAGTGCTCTGTAGACTGCAGTAGAAAATCCGTGCTGTAGTCTATAAGCATAGATTTTCGAAACTTCCGGCCATCATGTTCTATCTTCCGTCAGATTCTTGTAGCCCCAATGTACTGGACCGGTTGGAAATCTGAAAACCAATCACGGTTCTTAGCGCAAACCTGTGCCAAGAACTGTGGTGTGGTGACGTTAAAATACCAAAGGTTTTCCATCAGTATTTTAACTATGCTGTGTAGACCCGGCCTAACCTTTTCAAGCAAACCATATGCAACCTTGCTAGTGTTTTATATTAAACTTCATCATGATGTAAAACTAACCTCAATCATGTCTATACCTTACATTTTAATTTACACTGCCTACTCTGCTTTCCATTATGAAACTTGTGCAATCCAAGGTAATCATTAAAGATGACAACACTTTTAAGAACTGACAGTCTGAGTCTTATTTTAATGTTTATCATGTATAACACAGACTTGTACAAACATGCAGTTCTGCTTTAATGAGTTGGCTCACGTAATGTCTGGGACCTTCGTTTCCTTCTGTTCAATATGCAACTGTTTGTACTTGAAAGGGTTTTCTCGCTATAAACATCATATCTGTAATGATGGGGACAGTAAAAATAAATACTTTTGCAATTGGTTTGCACTACCTAAATCATTTAGTATAGCAGCTGTTAGCTAATCTGTGTGTTTCTAGAGCTTTCAGCAACCTGGAGTCGGGCCATGCCCCCTTTGCTGTGATTGACTGCTTGATATTTAGTTCAACCTCTGTCGGGACATGTCCCTTGTCTCTGCTCCTCTCCCAGTGACAGCTCATGTAAAGGGGTTTCTGGGCAATTACCCCAATTTTCCCTTTTGTTTGCTAGGTCATCTCCCCCCCACTCATATAACAAAACCTTATAGCCCTCTGTTTCCCCTTTGCCTTATAAAAAAAAGGGGGGAAAACCATTTTATTTCCCACTTTGTTTCTTTCATTTCGGGCCGCTTTTTTATAACTGTTTACACAAAATGCGGGTGTTTTATTAAAAAGGGATTGCTTGTGGGTCTGGGGCTTCCAGGCAAGAAAAACCCTTGATTTTTGGGCAGGAGGGCGGGGGAGAGCTTTAATTCCCCCCACCCCCCTTTAACTGTTCACAAAAAAAAATGAGGACGGGGCGGGGAGCAGGAAACAGGGGGGGGGGTTTGTAAATGAGGTCACCACTCTTCAGTGAGGGAAGAAAAAAATTAAATAGAACGAGAGACCCCTCCAAAAGATTTGAAAAACTCTGACAGAAAAACAGATTAGATGCCTGCGAAAGCCTGAAGTGAGAAAACTCTTAAAGTACATTACTGCAATAGTAAACAGAAATAGAAGAATTGTTTGTATTTTTTATTTTTTTTTCAGAAAAAAAACCCAAATTTTTCCGAAATAATGAAAGAGAACATGAGAACGGGGAACTTGCCGGCCAACATGAAAAAAGCCAGAGTCATCCAGATTATTCCATGTAAGTTCTATCGTAATTGACAGATTTTGCCAGCTACACCCTTTTGGGCCCTTTCTTGTTTTGTTACAAACTTTCTAAAATAAGGTGTTCTGTCTTGATAAGAAGGATTAGTAAAAGTTTTTATTCTGAAAATTTGTTTTAAAATTGGGAAACTTTTGGATTGGGCCAACTATAATGGGTTTTCCCACTTTGGAATTTAAGGAAAATTTTTGGGCCCTTTACCCCCGAATTTTGCAAGAAAAGGGGCGGGGAAAAATAAACCTTTTTTTTCCCGACGGGAAAAAAACCCTCCTATGGTTGCATTTTTTTTTGCTACCAAACTGGCCCTACTCTAATTCAAAGTGAAAACACAAACAAACAGTTAGGTCCTTTTTATTTTTTGGAAACTGTCAAATTTTAATTTTGTTTTCCTTTTTTCCCTTTTCCTAAAAATTTATTCAAAGTTTAAAATTTTTTATATAATGGACAGGGGACATAAAGCCCAAAGACTTTCAGCTTTCATTTGAGTGTTTTCCACTTTTTTAAAAGGGGATCAAAGGGGTTTTTAGGAGTTTCGGGCCCCCCTTAAAACCATGTACCCCCCCAAAGGGGTTTCCCCCAAAGCCCCTTCCCTGGTTTGGGGCAGGATTTTTCTCAGCACCCCGGGGCCTGTTTTTTGGGGCGGAAAGCCTAAACGCATTTTTTTGGGGCCGTTTTAAGCGCCCTGGCCTTCCCCTGACTGCTAAAGGAAGACACGAGAAACCTTGGGTTTGGGTAAGTTGGCCCCCAAATGGCCATCCATCCCTGCCCCCCGCGCTTTGCAGCCTTTTTGTCGTTTTTTCGGGGCCAAAGGGTTTTTTAAAAACCCCCCAGTCCAAAGGTGGCAAATTTGCTTCGCCGGCGCCCATTGCCAAAAAAGGACTTTTTTGGGTTGGTAGCTCCAGTGCACTTTGTGCCCTTTAAAAGCTCCATTTTACCGCCACTTTTGGGACCCACCCCACCCCCAAAAGGGGGCCCCCATGTCTCCCGCTCCCCAAGAGGGGCCCCCCCAAAAAAAGATTTCCCCCCCGGGTTTTACGGTTTTGGCCATAGGGCCAATTTGAAAGCGCTGCTCGCTGCCCACCCCTAAAACACCTCCCGGGGTCCAGGGCCCAGGGCGGGCCCCGTACGGAGTGTTGGGCTTAAGAGGGTTAGGGGTTCTCTCTGCCCTGTTATCACCCAAGCTCTCTCCCACCAGACGGGGGGGGTTGGAAAATGGGAAGCTCCATTAAATTAAACGGCTTCCCCCGGGGTGGGGGGGACTCCTCTGATTCTGATTTGACCCAAAACAGAGATGATGATAAAGCGGCGGCCAACCCGGGTCCAAACCCCTTAGCCGGGTTTTTGGTAGGGGATTTTGGAAAAGCTCCAGGCCGGGGAAACAGGCCCCCTTTGGATGTTTCCCCCCTGTCCCTGGCGGTGGGCCAGCCCGGGTTGATGGTATCACAGCACCCGGGTCCGAGCCCTTACCAGGAAAGTTTCCGGGGGCCGGGAAAAGGGCCCCCCTTTTGGAGATTTCCCCTTCCCTGGCTTTTGGGCCAGACAAGGTTAATAGGATGTCTTGGGGCGGTCCCAAGCCCTTAGGGGAAACTTTTCAGACACCCCCCCTAGGGGTAAAAAATTTTTCTTAAACCTCCCAGGAGGAGGTCCCCCCTTAAAAGGGGCAGGCGCCAGCGTTTGGGGGTTCCCTGCACCCTTAAAATTTGAGAACTGTTGGCCAGGAATTTGGAAACATCCGGTTAGGCGTTTCAACCAGATGGCTTAATTCCTTTTTGTTCTTCTGGAGGATCAGGGGGCCCCTCTGGGGGGCCCCCCAGTCCCCCGGGCCTCAAGTAGTCTATGGGCCCTCCCTGTCTCCCGGGCGGCCGGGAGTATTTGATGACGGAAAAGCAGGGGTTCACGGGTTGTTTGTTTAAGGGCTCCTTGGGGTGCGGCCCGGGGCAGCCCTTTCGACCCCGCGCTTGCCCCCCTTTCCCCAGTTCAGCTTGCATGGCCCGGTTTGCGCAGCGGTTAATTAGCAGCTATTTGACTGGAAGCTTCCCACGGGAGTTTTTGGAATTCCCCCCCTTCCCCCGTTTCAGAAGTTTCTTTTTTCCCGGGGCCCAGTAAAGTCCAATGGTGTCCAAAAAGTTTTTTGGCAGAGGGGTCGGCCCAAAGAAATGGGGCCCTTTGCCATTTTCCCGGGAGCTGGGAATTTTTTGGGAGGGGTTTTCAGCCCCCCCAGGATTTTTTTGGTTTTCGCTTTCGGGTCGCCGCGGTTTAAGGTTTTTTTTTGGGAGGGGGGACAGAGGGTCGTAGGGTTTTCTTCCCCCTTCAGGAAACCCAACCGGTTTCAGCGGCATTCATTTTTACGGTCCACAGAAAAGCGCAGGGCTTTTTCCCAATAGCGCTTGGTGTTGGGAGCCGGCCCCCACCCCGGGGAAAACACTTTTGGGGTGGGGGGATTTCCCCAGTTCCAGGGGGTTGGCAGGGGTCAGGTTTAGCGGTACCCGGATTCGCAGGGTCGCCAAACCCTGGATTCACTTTGTTTTGGGTTCCCCCCGCAGGTTTCCCGCTGCCTTTCCCCGGCCCCCTGGCCCGGGCGTCGGGTTTTCCCCTGGCAATCCGCACTTCCCCCTGGGCAAGGAGGGATTTGCCAGCCCCCGAGTCTGACAAGGGTCTTTTTTCAATTCCCTTTTTGGGTTCCCATGAAGGGGGAGGGTCACTAGGGGCCCAATGTCGGTCCTTAAAAAAAAAAGCGCAATGGGTTTTGCGATGGGAGTCGTCCAGTCATTTTGGGGCCTCTCTGGAGCACAGAGAGCTTTTTCCCGCTGCTTTGGGATTTTGGGTTTTTTTTTTCCCCCCCGATGTCCCAGGTCCCATTTGGGGGTTCCCGCTGTTTACGTTTGGGCCCCGGCCCTTGCCCTTTCAGAGCTCTGCTGTTCGGGCCCCCGCAGCCCGCACCAAGGGTCCCATGTAGCTTTCCTTTCCACCCCCCCAAAGACGATCCTTCGCAATTTAGGAGGTTTTGGGCCCCCCTCAAATGCGCCGGGGGGTCAGCAAAAAAGGGTCCCCTGGAGTTTTTCAGGAGCTTTTGGCCCGGATGGTTAATTTTCAGCAATCCCGGCCCGATTCCAAACATTAGGGATAGAATTTTGAGGGTTTATTTATTCTCACAATTCCAGAAGGGTTTTCCCCCCGTCTGGAAACTACGCACTTAAATCGATCCCCCTTTTTCTGATCAAAACCCCCCATGTTCTTTAGAGTTACAAAGCGGAGGGTTTTGGCACTTGAGAACCCCCTCCGAGGCCCTGGGGCCTTTGCACCCGCTCCTTGCCTGCTCCCCCTGCAGCCGGCAATTTCCCGCCTCAGTGACGCAGGGCTCCAAAAGTCCCTTTGGGCTCAGAAATGCAAACCCGCCAAACCCCGGCCTCGTCTCGAACCCGGGCTGGTGGCCACCTTCCCGGGTTTTTACTCAAGGGGGTCATTTCTTTGTCCCCGAACAATGGCTGGTCTTTTTACCACAAAAACGCCAGCGTGGGGGTCTCTAGCAATTTGGGGAAGGAAAATCTCAGGGGGCAATTGCTGGGAAACCCCCAAAATATTTCCTTAGGCGGGTCCTCATTGGTTCCCCCTCTCATAAGGGGGCACCCATTCGGGTTCCCGGGCCAAAAAAAAACCAACCCAAAGTTGGGGATGGGCTGGAAATTTAGGGGGTTCCCGAGGGCCCCCAAGGGAGTTTTCAGATAACTGCAAGGGGTTTGCTGCTGGGCAAAAGCAGCGGGGACCAACCCCGGTTTGGCAAACCCCCCCCTTCCCCGGGGTGGAAAACCAACTTAGTTTAAAACCCCTTTTTTCGGAAGTGCTTTTTGCCTTCCTTTCTGGGGTGAGGTAACCCAAAACGATGGAAAATGGTGGCGTCTTTCCTCAATCCCTAAATGCCCCCCGGTTAAATGGCCGGGGCCAGGAATTCCCCCCGGCTCTGGCAAATGGACTTGCTTGGGCCTGCCTTGGGGGGAGGTTGGGTTTTGTCCCGTCTTTTTTTTAACCCCGGGCCCTTCTTCCCCTTGAGAAACCCTCGTGCCCCGAGTCCGAAGGATGCCGCTTTCCCTTCACCTTGGATTAGGGCCACAGGGGTTTGGGGTAAAGGGGGACCCGGGGGGCCCTTTTCCTTTACCCCCGGGTTCATGCCATACGCAGTCCCCTCTGCCCAACCCCACCCCCTACCCCCTTGGGTTTCAGTTTTTACGGCAGGGCTTTTTGAGACGCAACCCTTTTACACTTTGGTCTGTTGCCCCAAAAACTTTTACCCCTTTTGGGAGGGGTCTCCCCAAGGGTGCTGTCTTTTTTCCCCAGTCAGGGTGGGGGGCTCTACTCGGGCCTCTCCCACTTGAAAGGGCAGGGGTTTAGTTTTTCCCCAGTCTGCAGCGCAAGGGTGGGGTTCCACTAAAGATTTAAAAATTTCTATTTTCAGGGGGGTCATGCCCCTTTTTTCCCCGGTTTTGTAGGGGCCCCCTCGAAACCCTGGGATAAAATGCTTTTTTTGGGAAAACAGGGCAGGCTGCCCCCCTTTCCGGGGGCCCCCAAAGGGAAAATCTCCCTGTGTTTTTCTTTTATGGAAGATGGCCTTTGGGTGGCCATAATTTTACCACCAGGGGTCTGTACGGGCCCGCTCTATCTCGGCCCCTGTTTTTTGGGGTCTTTTCTTTAAGGACAAAGGACAATTTTTGTCTTGTTCCGTCATGTCTCCATAGGATGGTTTCATCGTTTCATATCAATGAAGACATAGTTCTGCTCTCTTTTGCCCCTCGTCTTCTCATCTTTGAGGACGATTGTTATGTTGGGTAGGCATGGTCAGGGCCGTTCGGTTCTACCTCTCCTGTTTTGGATCCTTTAGGTGCGCACAGCCCTCTTGGTCATTCCTCAGGGTCCGTGCAGGGGCCTGGCGTCCTCTGGCCGCCGTTGCCAGACGGATCTGGTCCATAGTTACGCAGGTCACGGCTCGCTCCCCACGAGCGGTTAGGGCCGTCTGGTTGGTTCGGCTTCAAGCCTCGGCTTTTGCAGATTTGCAAAGCTGTCACCTGGGCTTCGGCCCATACTCCGTCTAAGTTCTACCCAACTCATGCCTTGGCCTTGGCTGCCGCAGCTCTCGGCCGTAAGGTACTTCAGGTAGCAGTGGGCTGACGCTTGTCACTGCGGATGAAGTTTTCTAATCGCCCACCCTCTGGGACTGCTTTTGGACATCCCAAGGTGCTGTGTCCCCCAATGAATTATTGCCGAGAAAATGGGATTTTTGTACTTACCGTAAAATCCTTTTCTCGTCCAATTCATTGGGGGACACAGGTCCCGCCCTCGATTTTTTTCACCAGGGAATTAAAGTTCTCTTTTGTTCCTCCTCTCGGCCACGGCTTTTGTACCAACTGATCAGCCTGGTGTCAGCAGGAGGGATATAGGCTGTTGGGGCGGGTCTAACACATTTGATCCACCTAGTGTCCGCCTCCGAAGGCAAGGCCTATACCCAAGGTGCTGTGTCCCCCAATGAATTGGACGAGAAAAGGTTTTTACGGTAAGTACAACAATCCCATTTTGTTTGTGTCCAAATATATATGGTCCTAACTGTATATACAGTTAGGTTCATAAATATTTGGACAATGGCAAGATTTTTATAATTTAGCCCCTTGACACCACTATAATGGATATGAAACTATTAACCATTAAGGAATGAAAGGCACTTTTATATAGCAACTGTATTTTCACAGGTTCAAAAGTATTTTGACAAAAGATTGATAAGCAGTCTGATGTAGCTTGTTACCTCATTATTTCATAACTGATTAGGGAGATACAAGGTCTGAAGTTGATTCCAAGTGTTGAATTTGCATGTTGCTTCTGGTCATGGGAACTTGCAATATGTTGTCCAAAGAGGCATCGGTTGAAGTGAAAGAGGTCATACTTAGGCTACAAAAGATTAAAAAAAAAAAAAAAGAGAGAGCGATGTAATCTTTGGTGGATTTCTGTTTGAGTCACCTTTATAACCTAAACTCAGAGGCTAAATAATAGTAATGTGGCTTAATAACTGGGGTTGGTGACCTCATTATGTTGGACACAAATTCGTCCTTAGTCTTTCTCTTTAAAATTTGAACCATTTTAAATATAAAATAAATAAATCAGTCAAGAAATTAACATAATCTGATCTGCGGTAAAGGCTTGATATCTACAAAGATAAGACCTGTTTCTAAACTAGATAGAAATTTCGAGGGGTATTCATGTCAGATGACCATAATACCATGTGGATTTATTTGTATGTGGTAAGAGCCATTATATTGACGCTATTGTTGTTGAGAAGTTGCAGTCTAAAGTAACATTTGGTGGCCAGTAGGCAAGTAGCTATAGGGATTGGTAAGGGAGTAGTCGCTCAAAGGCTCCTCTACCAAAACAGAAGATTGCAGTATTATTAAAGACACATAGTAGCTGGTGGTGGGCCCTGTTACAGATTTTGTGTAAGGGGTATTAAAGGGGTTTTACCATGATAGAAACTGATGGCATATTGCTAGGTAATGCCATTATTGTCTTATATGTGCGGGTCCCACCTCTGGGACCCACACCTATCTCGGACCCCCGAAAGTCACAGCGCTGACTGGACTGGATTGTTCTATGGGAGTTCCAAGTACAACCACGTAGTGTGTTTTCAGCTCTGCTCAGTCCTGATATGGAACAGAATGGAGTGCCATGCACAAGCATGACCAGCTCTCCAGTCTGCTCTGTGACTTTCAGAGGCAGGATATGCCATTATTAGACAATGGTGGAGTATCCTAGCAATATGGCATCATTTTCGATGGTATTGTGGTAAAACCCCTTTAAGTTACACCTCCCAAAGCTACAATGTTGCACGTCTTTAGATATCATGAATTTTAATAAAGTAGCTCTGTAATGCCAAAATTGGACTGGCCCACTAGATGTTTCTATAGTGGGCCTAAGTTCTGGCTTGATAATGGGACCGAAACACAAGAGGATCCATGAGGTAGAGCTATAGGTGACCCAAACTAAATGTGATGGGGTTCACAAATAAATGTTTATACCTTTTGTAGCAATAAAACTGTTTAAGTTGAAATGTAAAAGAGCCAAGTAATTACTAGGTATAGACGGGTGAGGTCCTAAAAAAATAGTTTTCTGGGATAGACCCTTTTTGACCTTGAGTGACGATGATGTTCCATTAAAATACTATACAATGACCACTATAACTGAAGAACATATTGCTCTTTTTCTCTGTGTTAAATTGGTGGAATTTGTTAGCAGTTAATAGAATCTTTTTGTTGCTTAATTTTTATCAGATGACTTCAACCGAGTGATTCTGTCAATGAAGAGAGGAGAAGAATACACAGACTATATCAACGCTTCTTTCATTGATGTATGTACAATACAGTCAATTCTTTCTTGTAAGATGCACTGAAATCTATAATAATATAGGAACTAATATAATAGCTTTTATATATGAAGGACATGTCAGTTTACAATCTTTGATATGTAACTGGGTAAAATATGAAAATAAAAAGCTTATGCTTAGTCTTTGGAGCGTGAAAGGCTTAATTTTAAGTAATGTGGAGATCTTGGTTGCTCTCTATACTACCAGGTCATCATCTGGAGAATGACTTCGAAGTGTCTTTATGATCTGTTGAGGTGTCTGATTAAGAAATACATACCCGTCCTATTCAGCAGATTGTTTATTCTGACAAATAAGGCTGGATTAGGCTAGTCTGAATAAAAATCAATGGACTGAATTTCTTGACCACCATAAACTTGTTTATTGCAGGAGGTAGACATCCTCTGAGCTATTCCATTTCACAATATCTTGTACTGATTCCTATTTCCAGCCTGTATTACAGTTTTACGCTGTATTTACAATATTGCTGGTTGCTACTGGAAAAAGTCAACCAGCTTGTTGACAGACACGCCCCTGACAAATATTTCAATGGTAATTGATATCTCTATATCGTAACTACTCCTGTGGGTGCAGGACTTTAACAAGGGTAATCCTCTCCACTGAATCACTTTGTGTGTAACCGTTTCTCCTGCTTCAATAAAAGCAACCACAGGTTCAACAAGTCTCTCTAGTGGTGTTGCCTTTCACAATTTTAGACAGTGAGACAGTTGGCCATAGAAGTAACACGTCACCCCTATAGAATGTATAATAATCCTGCATGCAATAGCAATGTATATTACAGGAAAACCAGTGCTAACTGTTGATGCAACAAAGTTATATGAAATATCAGCAGGCAATTCTATTGAAACACTTTTGGGAACTACATTTCTGTTAGGAAATTACACATTTTATCTATAGCCTTGTTTTGGAAAAAAAAAGCCACATACAGTGCCTTGTGAAAATATTCGGCCCCTTTGAACTTTTCAACCTTTTGCCACATTTCAGGTTTCAAACATAAGGATATAAAAAAAAAAATTTTTTGTGAAGAATCAACAACAAGTGGAACAAAATTTATTGGATATTTTAAACTTTTGTAAAAAATAAAAAACTGAAAAGTGGGGCGTACAATATTATTTGGCCCCCTTAAGTTAATACTTTGTAGTGCCACGTTAGCATAGAGGAGCTAGAACGGAGAATAATATCAAATTGTAGCTTCTGATCTATGTATTAAAATCTATGAGACAATCCTATCTCCTCTGCACACACTCTGCCACCCATCTCCTCTGCGTACTCTCTGCCACCCATCTCCTCTGCACACTCTGCCACCCATCTCCTCTGCACACACACTCTGCCACCCATCTCCTCTGCACACACTCTGCCACCCATCTCCTCTGCACACACTCTGCCACCCATCTCCTCTGCACACTCTGCCACCCATCTCCTCTGCCACCCATCTCCTCTGCACACACTCTGCCACCCATCTCCTCTGCACACACACTCTGCCACCCATCTCCTCTGCGTACTCTCTGCCACCCATCTCCTCTGCACACACACTCTGCCACCCATCTCCTCTGCACACACTCTGCCACCCATCTCCTCTGCACACACTCTGCCACCCATCTCCTCTGCACACACTCTGCCACCCATCTCCTCTGCACACACTCTGCCACCCATCTCCTCTGCACACACACTCTGCCACCCATCTCCTCTGCACACACTCTGCCACCCATCTCCTCTGCACACACTCTGCCACCCATCTCCTCTGCACACACACTCTGCCACCCATCTCCTCTGCCACCCATCTCCTCTGCACACACACTCTGCCACCCATCTCCTCTGCACACACACTCTGCCACCCATCTCCTCTGCACACACACTCTGCCACCCATCTCCTCTGCACACACTCTGCCACCCATCTCCTCTGCACACACTCTGCCACCCATCTCCTCTGCACACTCTGCCACCCATCTCCTCTGCACACACTCTGCCACCCATCTCCTCTGCACACTCTCTGCCACCCATCTCCTCTGCACACACTCTGCCACCCATCTCCTCTGCGTACTCTCTGCCACCCATCTCCTCTGCACACACTCTGCCACCCATCTCCTCTGCGAACACTCACCTGTCTTGCTGCTGGTTCTCAGTTCGAGGGAGGGGGCGGAGCCTCACGGGTCCCGCTAAGCCCCGCCCCCTTCCCGTAGTGCTCGGGGCTCCCTGCTCTCAAGCAGCTTCCTATGAAGCTACGAGAGTATTGCCGGCCGCGGCCGAGGATGGTGGCTTCAGGGGAGCGTCAGGAGACGCTACCCTGATGCCTCCTTTTACACATAAAACCTCAGGCAGCTCTTCAGCTGCGGGAGGTTGAACAACTGAAGTTACACTGAAGAGACTGTAACTGTGCTCGTGCATTAAGACACTACACACATGCGCGGGATTTCAATACAACGGCCAAACTAATTACAATAAAGGGGAGTGGTTTATGCAAATGTAACTGATTTTGTTGGACTCTTCTCTGACGCAAAACGTAAGTTTGACTCTTTGCAGCTCATTTGCATATACTAAAAAGAAGTATAACAGCTTTATTTTAAGGATTTACTTTTATTCCTTTATGCAAATAGGGATGTTTTTACAAGCCTTTGTGGTATAGTCATTTATTTTACATACAAAAAACCTGGTGACAGGTCCTCTTTAAGAAACTCTACCCTACAAATAATGCATATTGGCTTGACAATTGCCTGGACAGCTTTGGAGAGATCTAAAACTGCTGCACAGTCTTGCAAGGACAAGTTCAAACATCTGCACAATGTGATGTAGCAGCACTGGAATCAGTCACTGAGAAAGGTGACAGTTCACACAATACAAGGGTGTAACCAGGATTGCTATACATATGTAAATACAATAGAGTAACATAACAGGGAAGTTCCTGACAGAAGGGACCCCTCCTCCAGTGTGTGCAGCATGTACTTTGTTTCTCTTATGCATCAAGTGATGGCATGTTTTTATTTTTCTTTAGATAAAGTTACTGGTTTTTGTTACTGAATTTGTTTAAATAGTACAGCAAATGTAGACAAAATAAAGTCTATGAGAGATGGATCATTCCACCATCTGTCTCAGGTTTCAAAACAAGAAATATATGCAAACTGGCTCTACTCCACACGGAAGAAAGCTGGCTTTCTAGTGCCATATGCTAGAGATAGCTATGTACCCAGTAAAACAATGCCCAAGTAATAATACAGACTTGAAACATGACTAGTAATTATCAACCAAAACAGAATATCATCCAAAAGATAAAAAAAAACATCTGTAGACAGAACTAGAAAACCAACTTTCTACCTTCTGGAGTAGAGCTAATTTGTTAACATTTTTGTCCCAGGGAACACAGCCAGGCCTAGGAGACTCCCTGTGCCAGCTGACATGTGCACAAGGACAGACCTAGATAAGAAATGTTCATGCTTGATAATCCAATAGTCTAATGTATTGTCAGACTCCCGGTTCCTGTTGTCGTTTGTGTAGGTGGAAATTACATGGCTGTGATAAATCTTATCTTGGCAGATTTATTTTCAGCTCTACCTTGAGATAAGAAGTGAGGAGATTTTCTCCAGCTATTTTCCCTCCATTCTCCATTTAGGTTTGGCATTTCTTATGTTTGGCCAAGTGATGTATTAAAGAGGCTGTCTGCCTTAAAAATAAAAAGCTGCAGTTGCTTTAAAAAAAAAAAAAAAAAAAGGGGTTTTGCTCTCGCTAACATTACTGTGGTGAAGTTACTGACTGTGAACCCCAGTCTCTGTAACTACTGTAGTCAATCCACCAATCCATAGCTTAGACAGTTTTGTGACATCACTGCTCACTAAGGGCGACATTTCCCAACACGCCAACGCCAGTTTTTTGGTCTATATTGCGCTAAAACCGCTTTTGACGGCATCTTTTGGATGTAAATGAACTGTTGTACACCAAAACTAGGTGCATTATATGCCGGGAACAACACATTGCAATGTGCCTGAAAATGATGCGCTGTGCGCCTCCATAACGAAATGCGCCTATTGGGGAGCATAGCACATCATCAAGTGTATATGTGTTAGGTGCATTTCATATACTTGTAATGAAAAGCTATGCACCTCCGTGCGTGATGTGCCTCAATAGGGGCATTACATACGCTTCTAATGATATGCTATGTGCCGCGATTTGAGCTATTTGAAATGCGTCTAACACATACTTGTAATGCGCCTAACAAATACTTGTAAAATGTGAAATGCGCCTAACTTCCTGGTGCACTTTACAATTATTTAAGGTGCCTAAAACCTGACGCAGCACCCCTAATTTTCAGACATCTCGCCCTAAGTGAAGGGTGCATGAGAAATGATGTCAAAGAAATGGCTCCAACCAAAGAATAGGAATAAGAGACAACTACCAGCAGCTTCAGTGCTGTAACATCAATAAGTGCAAATGTCAGTATTTTTTTTTCTATCAAGTAGCTGTAGCCTATTTTTTTTTTTCTTTTTCATTTTAAATCGAGCAACTCCTTTATTGGGTAGATGAGAGGTGACTTGCCGATAATCAGGGAATGTTCATATTTCAACCATGTACACTGAAATAATTATGCTATGATTTTGTAGGTCCACTTATTGCCATTTAATTGTTCATTTAGCTATTACAGATGTACTGATCAGAATTCTGTGGTGCCTTCACTATGCTATTTGGCAGGGGTCACAGAAGTCAGACTTCTACTGATCCACCACAGAATGCCTACCCATAGGTCCTTAATGTTTTTGTCCCAGAAAACCCCTTAAAAGCCCTCTCTCTTTAGGCAACATGCACAGCCAAGCGAATTGGGTTTCTTCAGAAATTTCACATTGAACACTAGTTTGCGCTGTAAGCTTGGCATAAACTATATAAATAGTTCTTACAAAGTTCCTTCTGTAAGAACATCCTTGCAGTGCTGATTCTATAGGTAGAAGCAAGAGACACGATTCTCTCAATCTTAATTTTTTTTTTTACATTAATGAAGAACAATTTATAAGGTTCTAAAGGCATCCTGCTGAATTTACTAAGACACTGAAGGTTTCCTCCATAATCTTAAATCCGGTCTAATGTTCATTTCTCTCCCAGGAAGGTTTCACACATTGGGGCACATTTATTAATAGTGTCTAACTGTAAGAAAGTTTTAAGTTAGACTAGACAATCTTACAATGTGCCACATTTATCATAGGGTTGATAAATCTGGGGCAGGTTAGAACTGTCTAGTCTAAGTTTGTACCACCTATAAATTGGCTTACTTTTATGGCACAAACTGTGACAAAATTCTGGAGCTTTTTTTGTCACAGTTTATACCATGCCTCTATCCAGTGAAACCACACCCCCTTTTACGTGCCCACACCCCTTTGACAGACGAGGCGCAGAAGTGCCTGAAACTGTCTAAAACACATATGTGAATGTGGCGCAAAGCTTGGAAGACATTATTTTTGTCGTAAATTGTGCCAGAATTCTGGCGCAACTGCCTTGATAAATGTGCCCAATAGTGTTTTTGGGAAAAACACCAGTGCATTTTTTTTTTAGCCAGAAAAGGATTCAAAAGTTAAAGGAAGGCCTTACAGCAGACTTCTTCCTGGTGAATCCACTTCTGGCTTTTTATCAAAAAAGCTGTAGTGTCATTTGTTATAAAAATTCTGTGCATAAAACCACCCTTCAGACTTCTATTTTGCCTGGCTATTTTTTTTTAGCCAGTCCAAATCCTCCCAAAAAATCCTGCATGTATTGTTATGACTTTATGAATTTTTTATTTTTTTGTACAAAAGTATTACATTGGTACATGAGTTTTTAGATGCTTTTTTTCTGGAACAATTTTTCCATATCACAAATCACAAGATCCAATGCAAATGCCACAAAAAAGCATAAAGAATGCAACAAACGGTCACATATGCATCTTTTTGGTGCAAACCCCACCACCCCCCAAATATACCTACAGTATGCTGGGATTTGAAAAACTATAAGTGACTGAAAAAAAACAATGATAGTGCAGAAAAAAAATATTGTCTGTAGTTAGTTTCAAATTCCCCCACTGACTTCTAACATATGGTCACTGCAGTTTTTGAAAAAATGCATCTAAGAACACATATGTTTTCACCCAGACATGTGTGCCACCAGCTTTAAACACAGTTTTACATGCTATAGATAATTATACACTGTGATGGCGCAGCTAATGTTTCTTAAATGTGTCACAAAGGATTCATCATAGAGTTCATGTATACAATACAATCTTTTTCTTCAATTTATTTTTTAGGGCTATAGACAAAAAGACTATTTTATTGCAACTCAAGGACCATTGCCGCATACGGTGGAGGATTTCTGGAGGATGGTGTGGGAATGGAAGTGTCACACAATTGTGATTCTCACAGAACTACAGGAAAGGGAGCAGGTAAATTGAAATGACTGTTATTCCTTCTTGACTTCCGTGCAAATTGATGTTCCCAAGATGCAATGTAGATAGAGCTGTCCTCTAAATAACTGTTAACCTCTCCTCTAAATAACCGTTAACCTGTTTTCCCTCTATTAGGAGAAATGCTGCCAGTATTGGCCATCCGAGGGCTCTGTGACATATGGAGAAATAAGTATAGAGAATAAGAGTGACCGGTTATTAGATGCAATCAGTGTCAGAGATTTCCTAGTTACAAGCTCCCAGGTAAGACTGAAAAAATGTCAATGTAACCCACAGAAAACACGACATAGACCTGTGCAACTTTCTGTGCGGATTTTATGTGCGGATTTTAAGATCTTGACGGTGCTTTTTTGCCGTGGATTAGCACCATCTCAATTGCGACAACCTGCATTTTGGCTATCTCACACAAAATCTGTAGATTTGCACATTTGAAATCTCCACTGCAAAAAAAAGGCTCTGTAGTTCACTATGTGAGCTATACATATTTTATGTTAAATTCATATCAAAATTCATCATGTGAAAATGCCCCTTTAGAAAGAGAAATAAGTTTGCAAATAGTCTTGATTTAAAAGCTCATATTGCTTTGTAACTCATGAGTCTGACTGCATGATCAGATTACAATCAAACAGCAACTACTAAATATAAAATAGCAAAAACTCGAAGAAGACAAGGAAACAAAATGCAAAGAAATCTCTCAGTTGTTTCTTTTCTAAACACTAGTATTGTTGGATAACTCTGCCAGTCTTCTGGTTTTGTAAGACTTCAGATAATCTTGCAGCTAGCTATGTGCCAGAAAAAGGTGCCAGGAGTAACCGTTTTGCAATATTTTATGCAGGAAAAGCAGGCACGTCTGGTCCGACAGTTCCATTTTCATGGCTGGCCTGAGATAGGAATTCCTGCAGAAGGGAAAGGCATGATTGATCTTATTGCAGCCGTCCAAAAACAGCAGCAACAGACAGGCAACCACCCTATCATTGTACACTGCAGGTAAGTTGACACAGGGAAGGTTTGAGAAGGAATTAATATTCAGCCAATTCAAGACAGACATGACACTTATACACAGTCGATTACATTATTATGACCACCAGCTAAAACCCAGAGTAACTGCCTTGTACAGTCATGGCCAAAAGTTTTGAGAATGACACAAATATTATTGTTATATTGTTGTTATATTTTCACATGATCTGTTGCCCTCTGGTTTGTATGTGTTTGTCAGATGTTTTTATCACATACAGAAATACAAGTGCAATCATATTATGATTGACAAAAGCTTTTATTGACAGTTAGAATGCGTTAATGCAGCAAGTCAATATTTGCAGTGTTGACCCTTCTTCTTCAGGACCTCTGCAATTCTCCCTGGCATGCTCTCAATCAACTTCTGGACCAAATCCTGACTGATAGCAGTCCATTCTTGCACAATCAATGGTTGCATTTTGTCACAATTTGTTGGTTTTTGTTTGTCCACCCGTCTCTTGATGATTGACCACAAGTTCTCAATGGGATTAAGATCTGGGAGTTTCCAGGCCATGGACCCAAAATCTCTGTTTTGTTCCCTGAGCCATTTAGTTATCACCTTTGCTTTATGGCAAGGTGCTCCTTCATGCTGGAAAAGGCATTGTTGATCACCAAACTGCTCTTAGACGGTTGGGAGAAGTTGCTCTTGGAGGACATTCTGGTACCATTCTTTATTCATGGATGTGTTTTTAGGCCAGACTGTTAGAGAGCCAATTCCTTGGCTGAGAAACAACCCCACACATGAATGGTTTCTGGATGCTTTACAGTTGGCATGAGACAACACTGGTGGTATCCCTCACCTTGTCTTCTCCGAACAAGCTGTTTTCCAGATGTTCCAAACATTCGGAAAGGGGATTCATCAGAGAACATGACTTTACCCCAGTCCTCAGCAGTCCACTCCCTGTACCTTTGGCAGAATATCAGTCTGTCCCTGATGTTTTTTCTGTAGAGAAGTGGCTTCTTTGCTGCCCTCCTTGACACCAGGCCTTGCTCCATGAGTCTCCGCCTCACAATGCGTGCAGATGCACTCACACCTGCCTGCTGCCATTCCTGAGCAAGCTCTGCACTGCTGGTAGCCCGATTCCGAAGCTGAAACACTTTTAAGAGACGGTCCTGGCGCTTGCTGGTCTTTCTTGGGCGCCCTGGAGCCTTTTTGGCAATAATGGAACCTCTCTCTTTGAATTCCTTGATGATGCGATAGATTGTTGACTGAGGTGCAATCTTTCTAGCTGCGATACTCTTCCCTGTTAGGCCAGTTTTGTGCAGTGCAATGATGACTGCACTTGTTTCTTTAGAGATAACCATGGTTAACAGAAGAGAAACAATGATGCCAAGCACCAGTCTCCTTTTAAAGTGTCCAGTGGTGTGATTCTTACTTAATCATGACAGATTGATCTCCAGCCCTGTCCTCATCAACACCCACACCTGTGTTAATGGAGCAATCACTGAAACGATGTTAGCTGGTCCTTTTAAGGCAGGCCTGCAATGAAGTTGAAATGTGTTTTGGGGGAAAAAGTTCATTTTCTAGGCAACTATTGACTTTGCAATTAATTGCTGTTAAGCTGATCACTCTTTATACCATTCTGGAGTATATGCAAATTGCCATTATAAAACCTGATGCAGTAGACTTTGTAAAAATTAACATTTGTATCATTCTCAAAACTTTTGGCCATGACTGTACAGCACAGACAGTGGCTAGATAGGCTGGAAGTGATTCAATAAGGTCCTGGTAGGTTGTCACAGGTGTCTGGAGCCATGATGACCGCAGTGCTGGAGGGTGTGTGGAAGAGGATCCATAGAGCAAACACAAAGATCAAGGTCGTCCCACAGATACTTAATTGGTAGAAAGTTTGGGGAATTAGGGGAATAGGGTAGTACTTGGAAATCTTGTTCATGCTTTTCCGAATAATGTCGGACATTTCTAGCTGTGTGACCTGTTGCATTATCTTGATGTAAGATTGTATTTGCCCCAGGAAGGGAAATTAGCATGTATTAGTGTATGTGATCTGTAAGAATGAATTTATAGCCAAATTGATTGAGAGTGTCTTGCAAATGGATGAGTGGCCCAGAGAATGCCACAAAACATTTCCAAGACCATAACGCTGCCACCAGAAGCTTATGTTCTTTTAGAAATTGTTGCAGGGTGTTTGTTCTCTAAAGTTTCTCACCCGACATGACAACGTCTATCTGCTTGATAAAGTAGAAGAATTGACTCACCACAGAAGGCAACCCTTTGCCAGGCATTGTAGGTCAAATTTTAATACTGTTATGAAAAAAGACACATTTTCTACTTCTGCAATGTCGCTAGCAGAGCTGCAGTGACCATCAGTCTACTTTGGCGTTCCATACGCAGTAGGGTTTCCTGAACTGTTTTAAACACACATCTGGTAGCCCCTTGGTTCATTTTGGGAGTGAAGTGCTCCACTGTATCATGTGGGTTCGCTCTCGCACACCTTTGTTGACGTTCACCTCTCATATCAATGACACGTTGTGCTCTGCAGTTTCCACATTGCTTATTTGCTATTTTTCCACTTACAATATACTTTCACAGCAGTACACAGTTCGCAAACTGTGCGGTTTCAGAAATACTGCAACCCATCCCTTTTTGAAACTCTGATAAATCACCCTTTTAACCATTACAACACTGAGGGATATGTGTGCAGACAGCCTATCGAAAACCTTATATACCCATCAAGCCAGCTCACAATATGCAACTTTCATCATGAGCTGCCAATGTCAAAAGTAGGATGTTGTCATAATAATGTGGCTCACCTGTTCCATATATGATAAAGGTTGCCTATTTTGGACTAGGATTTCAAGGTGATTTCAACATTTCCGAGTAAAATCGCTGTATTAAACCATTAATTTAGTGAATCCCTATAGGAAATCAATTCACAAGCAAGCTTGGATCTTAGTAATGTTGCATGCATTCAGGTCATGGTAAGCCTGTGATGTTACTGTGCTTCACCGGTGATGCCATGTCCCTTTGTACCTCTAGTCTTTCCTTTCAACATTTACATTGTAGGCTCCCTGATTGCAGTCCCTGCTGTGTGGTGTCACATGGATCAGTTATGGCAGCAGTCTGCAACGTGTGGCTGTCCAGCTGTTGTTCAATGACTCCCAGCTGGGCTGTCTGAGCTTGTATAGTTGTAGGTTCTGTTTCTTTACAGCTATTCACTAAGTTTTCATTCCCCAGCTTTTCTAACATCATGAACGGCATTCGGGAAAGACATTGAAGAATTGTAGTGGGGGTTAAGATATTTTGCTATAATTCTGGGAAATCTAGATACCTCTTTGTCTTCTATGTGTACAGTCTACACTGAAATCAGAGATAAATAATAAAACACACAGTACAGTCAAATACACCCTATTAGAAGATGCTGAAATCAGTCACAGAAGTGGGACAAGCTTTGCAAGTTTGATGTTTAATTTGTGTATTTCTTTCTAGTGCCGGAGCTGGCAGAACGGGGACATTCATTGCCCTCAGCAATATCCTGGAGCGGGTAAAAGCCGAAGGGCTTCTTGATGTTTTTCAGACTGTGAAAAGTTTACGAATGCAACGGCCACACATGGTGCAAACACTGGTAAGAGAAGGCTCTGTTCAATACTTCCTTAACACCCAGTAAATACAATTTTCTCTGTAATCCATATGGACTGTAGTTTATTATCATGAAGCATAAGGGCTCAGGCACACCACCATGTTATGGCTCTATGCAACCTCTGCGATATACTTAACTATAGAACCACACCCATACAAATAGTGGGACCCTTCCTGTACTGTTTATCCTATTGGTTTCCTGTGCAAATTGTGGCATACTGTGTTAGACTGTATGCCCTGAGGTGTTCTTTCCTAGAAGCTTTGCTTTTATGGGAGAATATCTCGTACAATATGTTCATATAACACTTGAGCCCATACAGCAGAGCACTTGGAAGACTTATGTTAATGAGCCCTAATTATACTCAACTTAATACCAAGGTGCATTAGACATTATTAAAATATTGCATAGATGGAATATATCACCCAAAGCAGTGTTTCTTTTTTGGTTACTTCACCATCTCACCTGTAGCATTGTCTGTGTACACCACACCATCACACCATACCGGTTGTGTTGTTTAGAAAGCTAATATTCAAATAGTCTACTTGGGAATTCTAAGTTAATAGAAGTTAATTCCCTGTTCCTCATTTTCTACCAAAAACAGTTATAACGAGTGTGTCTCACTTTGGAGGACTACGCAGGTTCTTGAGTTGCACAGACAGCTGATTGAGTTCATAGGGCATGTGTAGTACTTAATTTAAATGCTGCAGAGAAATTGGGCACTATTTTTTTTTTTTACAAATTCAAGTTTATTTATTTATAGACGTGGATGTGTACAAAACTTCAAGCAGTAATGGAAAGATGCATTACAAAGCATACAGGTAGTAGGTACAGGTATACAGTAATACAGAAAGTAACTCTGCATAATGCGCATAACAGAGATTTCAATAATCTGGTGGTACATAGTCAGGTAAAGACACTGGAATAACAAAGATAAACCCATTATCATCTAATAAACTTATACAATTTCAACAGTAATAGTAATAAATAACCAAACACAGGTATGTGTGGTATATGCTTTTCCGCACGTGGTGGATGAACAAGCTTGAAGGGGGCTCATAGACCATCAAGATCCCAGGGTGAGGGATGAGAAGAAACAAGAATGGGACCCTGTATAACAGTCGGGGGTAGTGGCTAGAATTGAAGAATAGGACAAGCAGCCAAGGAGACACTGGGAGACGCTGACTGGGGACACACCAGGAGGAAACCAGCATCTGTCATCCCCAAGAAAAAATACTCAAGGTTAAAGGAGGGCAAGAGGATAATCACCCCCTGACTCCTTGGCAAGCAAGGTTCCACCTCACCAGAATGGCAAAGTACTGATGGAGTTCAATCAGGGTCTGGAAAGGATAACAGAGTGCATGTAGCGTCCAATCAGTTCTGCCAAATCTTTGCAAACTTATCCGGATAACCCCTATGCAAATAAATCTACTTTTAGAAAGGGAAGCGTGGCATTCACAGAATGGATCCAGTCATGTGTGGTGGGCACGCGATTGGACATATAGTAACGGGCTACGGTTTTGCGAGCCACAAATAAAAGTTCAGTGAGACATGTACGTTCTGCAGGTTCCAGATAATCCTCAGGATCTAAAAAGAGTAGGCTATTCAACAATATAAACAAGAGGCATGAGACATTATAAGACGGATTGCCTTTCCATATTTGAGGAAATACGTGTGATACAAAAGGTATAAATGATACGGTTTAAAGACTACAAGTGAGTGTTGAGGGTCCATGCTATCTTGTTATTATGGTTAATATGATTAGGTTCTACTAATGAAAACCAAAATGTGGTCAATTTTTTGGGCCTTTGACATTACAGATTATTTAGCTCACTCTGCCTTCCCAAATAATGACCCTTGCTTTCCATTTTGAGACAAGGGTACTACATCCTCCATTCTGGGTCCACATATCCCCAAACTGTCCTCATCCATAGTTAGGAGTAAGACCAGCTATTCTGTTCTTTAGAAACATAAAATATTCTAAGTATGTTGCATTTGTTAGCAAGTAGTAGGAAACAGATGAAAAGGAATATTAATATATAGGATCATACTACATGGGGTTTATAGTTTTTTACAATGGACTGTACAACTATTTGTAAAGTTGTTTTATACATTTTACTGTTATCTGATGGTTTGTGTTTTTCTCTTTTGCAGGAACAATATGAATTCTGCTACAAAGTGGTACAAGACTTTATTGACATATTTTCTGATTACGCCAATTTCAAGTGAAAAACTTGAGCCAAGTTTATACACAGAAATAATTCATATGATATATTTTGTCGTTAATTTATCTCGTTTCTGGTCTTCTGCTTTTGTATTCCTCTCTGCTACCAAATAACAAACGCTGTGTGCTTCTGGTTTTACATCCAGTATGGTATGACATACAGATTCCAATACAAAAAAACTTTCTAGCGTCAATGAGATAGCAGATAGCTGTAAAGTAATGTATATAGTTATTTATTTACAATATGGCATGTATATTACCCTACCAGGCTTTTTCTTATATGCCACTTTTCGATGGCATAAATAAGAAAATTTGATCAGGGGAGGGGCTTCTTTGTACAGTGTCTGAATTTCATGCTGCAATTTAAGCATTCTTCTTATAAAAGTGTAAAGCTCCTTCACCAAAAATATTCAGTGGTCCAAATTTCATTTCCCATTAGAGTCTATTTTCAGTAATATTAAATAAATAGCTATTTGCTGATGTTTTGGGTCCCATGCATAACAGAGCAGACCAAAAAGTTGAGCAGCAAGTTTGAAGGTCAGCAGTCCAAGGACCAACTAAACGCCAAAGTTTATGAAAGCCTGTTTTGTTCAACAGACTGTGGCTTTTGGGAATCTACAATTCTCAGCATGGTGGGCATGCTGAGAGTTTTAGCTTTGCAACAGTTGTAAAGACACAGGTTGGTGACTAATGGTCTGCAGCCTTACCTATGAGAATACATTTTTTTTTCTACTATCAGAATGCTGAAAAGTTAAACATTTCAAAGTCCTTAAATTTATCAGTACAACCAATTTGATGTCTGAGTGACTGGTAACACTATAGAGTAGAGGTGTGATGAGTCAGATTATCAGTCTTACAGCTTTCAGATTGAACTTGGAACATGGGGTTAGGGGGTAATGGTTGCCTTGGGCATTAAGGGAGCATTTCTCAACAGTGTCTGGGGGGCTTAATTATGCATTTTCGACTACAACATTGTTTTGGGAAATTTTTAGCTAAGCAGTTTAATAGTATCTTATTTTAGGTGACTATGAAAGTAGAGTATTACTTTAAGAAAAATACTTTATATGATATTTTATAGAATAAAGAATGAATGTGTATGTGTGGTTTTATAAGTGTGCAGGATATATGCTTACATTCCATGATTTCCAGAACTACAAAGTGGATCTATGTGTTGGGAGCAAGATCAATATTGAGGTATTTTATGTATATTCTATAGTTCATAGTCCAAGCCTAATTCACAGAAAGCCATATATTTAGTCATATGACAAATGAACTATTAAAATTTAACCCATCATATAAGTCAGATAGATTTCCATTTTTTAAAAGTTTTCATTGCACAAAACCACCAGGTCCATCCACCTCTGCACTGAAAAATAGTGGGTCAGACCTGAGATTTGTCTGAGCGCCGCAGCTATTAATTTTTTCTATACAATGGAGTTTAAGCCTTGTCAAATAAACAATAGAATAAAATCAGTCATATTTTTACTTACCCTGTATTACTTATACTGCATTTTAACTGCAAAAGCCATATGTCCATAGCAATGTCGTATCACAAGGCTGCATTATCCATTCGCTTCCTTGGGTTGTCACATCCCAATGGATTAGGCACCACTGCAGTAACCCTCAGCCAAAACTTAGCGTAGAAATCTGTATGCAGTAAGCTTCCTAGTGGTGGCTGGAGGCAGACAGAATTTTTCTTATTAAAAATGATGAAAGAGAAGAATGGCATTAAGCACCTCATATCAGACAAAACAGACCTCTAAAATTAAAAGATATATGGAAGAGTTCTGTTGGACAGTGCTTTGTTTGGCCCCATAGGGATTGTTTGAGACTCAATTGCTTGTGTGGTCATTAGCAGCCATAAGTAACTAAAGGTGCTGTATCTTACCAACAGCATACCACCAGTGAGAAAGGTTTTTTTTTATTTTATTATTAAAGTGTGGATACTGAAAGCATAAATGAAATTAAGTGATGATATAATTATACTGAAGAAAAGCACAGGATTATGTCTAAAAGGATAAGTAGGGTAGCAGTAAATGTTGTAAGAAGGCTTATTTTAAACTTGTATTCAATGGAGACCTAGCATAGTAAATATACTACAGGCCGTTTAGGGTATGTTCACATACAGCTACATTATTGCAGGAAGTTTCCACAGCAGTTCACTGCAGTAAAATCTGTGGCAGCAAATCCACACTAAATTGTTTGAATTTGTTTCCAGATTTTCCGGTGGGGATAGGCGGAGCCTAAAATATATATATAAAAAAAAAGAAATGCTATACGTACCTTTCCTGGTCTTCCCATGGTAACTTGTCTCCAGACCTTTAGGGCGACATGTATGAATGGGGCTGCGCCAGTTTTCTGGTGTACTTTGAGCCAAAAAGATTGTATGAACAGGTGCACTCCAAACTTTGGGGCCATAAGTGCCTTTGTAATGCATCAAAGACACTTTTTAATGCGCTAAAGATTTGGGGCACTCTTGGGTTGCGTCACACCACATTCATAGAAGTGGACACATTTATGATTCTTTAATGCCAAATCTAGGCTTAGAACAGCCAGACGAAGTTAAAGGGTGTCTGCCTGAGCCAGCCTTGTCGTACCAGACTGTGCATGTATGTATGATCTGCAGAAGAAGCTCTGTGACTGGAGGATGGCTATACAGAGAAGACTGGGGGTAGTGGTGGAGGGGGGGGGCTGAGCTGTGTTGTCATGTGAATGTTAGGAAAGGTGAATATAGATAGCACTTTTTTATTTTCTCTACTTTATAACCTTATCACTGCAGGAAGATAAACAGATCCGCTCAATCTTTATGCACTTGAAAATATTAGTAATTGTATATGAGTAATCTGCAGCAAAATCTGCACCACTTGGGTGTTGTAGTGGATATTGTCTTCTCCATTGAATAGATGGGGATGAAATGTAACCGGAACTTCTTACAAGTTTAAAGTCTTTAACTTCAAGTGATTGTAACCTAGCTAAAAAGAACTCTTAATGTTTTTTTTCTGGAAGTTTTCCTTTAAAAGGAACCTCAGGGGGCCAATTTTATATTATAAAGGGTTTTTCCACCTTTTAAAAAAGTTCGCCATTGCGATAAATTAAATAATGAACTGGTACTTACCTCTCTGCAATCATTGGCCATACATGCAGGCAATTTACTGCTGAGGTCAGCAATTGGGTCACAGTCATGTGACCTATAAAAGGAACATCATCAGTGAGGGATATTACAGCCCGGGCAGCAAAAGGAGTAAAAGTTAGGTTTCATTTTAATTTTTTTCACAGTTGGGAACTTTTTAACATTCCTTGCATCATAAGTGGTTTGGACAATTGGTAACTTTGTTTTTTTTCCCACTCAAAATGCAAATGACCAGATTCCTTTTTTGCTCACATATAGATGATTAGTAAAGCAAACGGTCATTAAGTTACAACGTGATTGCAAAGGTTATCCACAAATTTTTTAGCCCTGTGGCCTGGAACCAGCATGGTCAATTGGTCTAGATTTACAGAAATCCTGCCCTTTCCTGATCCAGAAGAATTTGGAGAGTTGACAAGTTTGTAGTAGTAGAGGTATATCCAGGCTGCACCCTTTACCTTCTACAGAAGAATCACATGCATGATGAAACATACTACTGGCCAATTCAGGCTTATGAATGTGGAATACACTTGTTTGTTAATTAGGATGGGAAAGAAAAAGCATAGAAGCAGAAAAAAAAAAAAAAAACAGATTCGCATTGAAGTGGAGATGAGGGAACACATAACAGAATTAGGCTAGGTTCACATCACCTCATAAGGTTAAGTTTGGAGCCTCCGTCGAAGATTCTGTCAAAAATGATGGAAAAAATAACATAGCATGCAATGCTATTTTTCCCGTTGAAATGATGGATACCATGAAGGAAAGCCAACGGACCTCATTGTAGTAAAAATTATACATCAGGCGCCGTTAGTGTACCTCATGAAGTGGATCTGGTGCCTCCTCTGTGATGGAGGCTCCAAATAGAACCTTTGATGTATATGTAAATCTAACTTTACTAGGATATTCCAGTAAATAGGATTACATGAGAAGGTTACTGCTTAAAAGAGCTTCCATCAAGTGCTCAAATAATGCTATAACCCTGCTTCTCTCTACTAGTACAGTGTATTATAAGGAGCTGCAACTCAAAACTGATGTCACAGATGTAACTCCTCAGCCCAAAGCAAAATCTATCACAGCTCCTTTCAACTCCCAAATGCCATTTATTATAGTGGTGGATTCTTATGTGATACAGGGGCCACTGGGCCCTCTCAAACACTAGAATCTAAGGGCTACCTCTGCACCTCCTATAGCAACACCCCTAAGGGTACGTCCACATGACAAAATACTCGGCGAATTCTGTATCCTAAGGCCATGTCTCCACAGCAAAGTTAAAATGTTGTTGGAAATCCAATGGTATTTTAACCACTGCCTTTTTAATTGCGTTGTTTTTGCGCAAAAAAAAAAACACAGTTGGATTCTGGATTCTTGATGGCCCAGTACATGGGATTCACTGGAATTATACGGTGGAAGATAGAACATGTTCTATCTTCTGCCAGAGGTCCAGCGGCTTCAGTAGAAAGTCTTTACTGTGTAGACTACAGCACAGATTTTCTATTGAAGCCTATACAACGCTGGGTATGGTCGGATTATCGGCGGATTCAAAATACTGAAAATCCAACGAGAGTCCAGTGCTGTGTAGACATAGCCTAAAGCAGTGTTGACTGACGTGAATTTTGATGTTGTTTTCAATATGTATTTTGGGTAGCTTTTTTCCACCGGATTTATAGTCAGAAAGCGAGTCCCATCATCTCTGTGGCGTTTTGGATGGGGAACCAACATAGATATGTTTGGGATGCGTTTCTTTTTATTAAAATACGGCGGAAAGAATGAACATGTTTCAAGTTTTTTTTATAACAACTGCGGTTTTAAAATACGACCTCAAAAATCTGAGCTGTGTAAACTACAACTTGGATTTTCAATTGAGGTTTATAGGGATGGTTTATAGTCGGATTTTATGGTTTTAAAACCTGAATCTGCGTAAAAATCCGACTGTAAATGCTCGCTGTGTAGACAGGTCCTTACTGATCTATTAACAGTACTGTTATATAACCTCTTTGTTTGACTTGAGATAGTCAAGCTTTGGCAAGCAGTCAAAGCATTAACTTGAAGACTAAAACTATGCATAAAACAATTATAATGGATATTGAAAGAAAATATTTTATTTATTGCCAGTTCTTCCTTAGTGTATTGAAATAAAAGGTAAGAAAAATGTAGAAGAACAGCACAATATGTTGGTTTTCTCCTCATACCCTTCACTCGCCATGTTATATATTGTTCTTCTCTAAGCAGTTTGTACTTTAGTTTCTCTTATCGCATGCTGGTAAGGTTGTGTCTATAACATTTTACAGGACTGTGCTCTTTGTGCCTGTGGAGTAGTTTTAAAAGAATTTGTACATTACTGTAACATATGTTTTATTAGGATTACAAAAAAAAATATTTATTGCAAAAAAGAAAAAAATAATACAATTCCAATTATGTTGTTAGAAGTGTAATTTTGGATGATACCACTAGGGAGTGCCACTTACCCTTTGTTACTAAATAACAGTAGCATGCTGGGTTGTCCAAGTAAGGATGTTTTAAAGCAGGCATCCTCAAATTGTGACCCTCCAGCTGTTGGGAAACTACAACCCCCAGCATGCCCACTGTTATAGATTATATAAATGCATGATGGGAGTTGTAGTTTCCCATTAGCTGGAGGGCCGCAGTTTGAAGATGCCTGTTTTAAAGAATTAACAAAGGTAATGTAGATTGAGAGACCCTTTCCTTTTGTAGAGAAATCCAAAGAGAAGGCCTGTATTTACTGGAGAAAAACGATCATATTATGATACATGTAGCATGCTGAGCAGTGCAAAACTAACGGATTTCTGCTGTGCCCTGGGCGCTCCTGGTCTTGTTGATTATGTCATTGGTCTAGAGATTCTCAGCTTTTCTAAATACAATGACATTGGACTTCAAAGCTTTATTTGCTTCACTCCTCCTGCACAGTGAGTGCATGACATATCATACTTCATTTAAGGGGTTGCGGGCCTTGGAAAATCCCTTTTAATTAGAAAAGTTGTCCAATCCAAGGACCCCGAGTTATCTACGAACATCTGTGGAGTAACCCGCTAGTAAGCATTAAAATTTGCTGCAGCGCCCCTACGGGGGAAATTAAGCATTAAATAGTTTCCATCTAAACCCATGAGCTCTCTGTAACAACCCAATAGCAGCTCACCATTCTGTCTAACGCAAAGGGGTGTTGTATTGTTCCAATGATTCTTTATGTATATTAGGCATAAGTGAGCTATGCTTCTGAACTACTACAAATCTCAGCATGATTAATTCTTGACTGCTATATAACCAAAGTTTACCTGCCACCACATTAGGACAGATACAAAATTGTATTCCAGGCAGTTTTCGGTCTACAGAAACAGGGCAAGTTCAAACAGAAGTGTAAAAGATGGTATAAGTGATGGCCAGCCATTGCATATACAGCAAAATTCCTACATTCCAGTATCCCCTGGACCATGGAGGTACCAGGTTATCGAATTTGCCAGTTTTTATAGACCATTTGGTGGGCTAAGATTATAAAAAATCCATGTATGTTTCATGATCTATTAAAGGAGTTTTGTTATCTTGTAAACTCCTTTCTGAGGCAATCTCATAGCTCACTACAAGCTGGCCTCAGGGAGCGGGAACACGGCCACCTTTGTGCAACATTCCCCAATTCCTGTCTGTGGGAGTTCTGAATATACCCTCAGTACACTCGCTTAGTTATATTTGGACCTGTCATAGAAATCAATGGGGTGAACTATGCATCTCCCCATTATCTGAAGCTGGTTTATTGCGAGTTACAAGCTAGCCTTAGAAAGGAGTTCACAAGTCTCTGTGCGGGGACCTATATTAACTATTACAGCCCTCCTGTGTGCTCAGCCTGATGTTGTTGCCAACATGACTGTATCATAACACAGACATTCCTGAGCGCAGTAGGACACCTGTAGACACAAGTCTCATGAAGACAACTCCTGTCTGTTATAATAGAGTACTGTATATAATCGCCATAGTGGGGGTCCCAAGATGGTGATTATGACCCAGTGTGTATGACCCAGTGTGTTGATGCATTACATAGCTTGTAATTAGACATCTCCCTTATAGAGGCTGCTGTAGAGGAAACTTATTGCAGGAGAAAGCTCCCACTAACCATAACAGCTGATCACTGGGGTTAGGAAGGTCAGATTTACAACAATCCGCTAATCCCCTGGCTTCCATTCAAAGAAGTTGTCTCCATGACTCAGCCCCTATATTGTACCCCCATGCATTTATCACTTGTAAATTGATCTATTTATTTTACTTATTATTAAGATCCACTGGGCAGTCTTCTCATAGTTCCTCACAAATTAGAGTTATAGTAATCCAGCAGCAGACTATTTCTGTTCCATAATTAATTAGTTGTAGAATTTTTGTGACCATTTGGTCTCAGATTAAAAGAATTTTACTGCAGACATATGTGACACTTTTTATAAATGACCCCTTATATGTCTTGTTACACTAAGCACAATATCATATTAGAGTGACTTTTAAAAGGAGCAGAAAAGGATAAAAAGGTGAACGCTTTGTATAACAGTCTTACCTTGAAAACCACCTTCTGCATGGGATTGCAATAATTCCAGAATGTGATTAGATGTTTGTTCTGATCCCTTGCTATTTTTTGGTCACTGGGTGACTAACTTCACTTTGGTTTGTATTAAATACTACAGAATGCACATTGCAGCTACCTGTGTTCATAACGTATATTATTTTATGTACATGTTCTTTATTATGGAAATCTGAAGGGAGAAAATGACAAAAAAACCTGCCTACACTTAAGTTTATATGACTCCATGTTGTTTTGATGGCAGCCATGAACTGTCTACAATTTGTTCTTAGATGGGGTTAGACCTGTCTCAGTTTTGCTTAATTGCCTTGCATGTGATTTCTATGGGCCTTTTTAATATATAATATTGTATTATATTTTTGAATTGCATCGATCGTTTTCTTTTACATTTTTGAATCTTGCCGTGGTCATGATGTGATTTTAATGGGGTGTGAGCAGAATTCCTGAGGTCTGATGCAATGTAAAGCAAACAATAAACAGATATGTTCATACTTGTGTGTTGTTCTTGGTGCAATGGCCATTGTGTTAATTCTGTGTGCAATGGTGATGCATAGCTTTCTGCAAGATTGGGAACTATTGACTTAGCTGTCATCCTGTCATAGCTCCGCATTCGATTAGAGGATAATTCTGTAATGTTTTAAATGTGCTCTGGATCCTTATTTTTCAGACTGTAAATTGCAACCAAATTTAGAATAAGCTATGCAGTCATATGCCTATCTGTGAATTACAATGAACAGGATACAGATTCTGAGAAGGAAGCAGCAGAATTTTGTTGTTCATTTATAGTGACAAAAGTAAAGAACAGGTTAAACAGGACATATAAGTCGAAGTTAGACCTGGTTGACATCTGCATCAGAGGTTCCATTTAGAGCCTCTGTCACAGATTCCATTGAGGAGGATAGTAAAAATAGTGTCGCATGCTGCACTATTGTTTTTTTTTTTTCTTATTAAAATGACAGACCGAATTGTAGTCAAAGTCCATTGGGCGCCTTTGGACTTTTTGAAATGCATTTCAACTGTAAGACCGCATTCACATAGCATTTTGGCAGCCTATTGGTGGTATCTGTTGGGATACTGTAAAAATGTATCCCGACGGATACCTTGGCAGGACCACTTCGCGGCCGTAGACTTCTGTAAGGCAACCGTAGCCACATTTAGAACATGTATACTGTTTCTGCATCGGACACAAATATGGGATCCACCACACTTCTGTGTCCAATGCACAAACTGCATAGGTTTGCTAAATAGGGTAAACATAGTCTAATTAGGACTATGTGTGACTTGTAGAAATCTGCGCCACATTGTGGTCCCATTGCACTATCAATCATGAATAGGCTGCCAAAATGCTATGTGAATTGGCTTTATATTTGAAATGCAGTTCACAATATATCTTATTTTGAAAGAGAACTCTGCTGAAGACTGTCATATATATATATATATATATATATATATATATATATATATATATATATATATATATAGTAACTCATAAAAGCTAGTGCACCCCTCACATTTTTGTAAATATTGTATTGTAACTTTTCGTGGGACAACACCAACACTACTTTCCTTTGTAATGTAGTTAGTGTGCAGCTTGTATAACAGTGTAAATTTTGTGTGTCCTCAAAATAACTTAACAGCCAGCAAACGTGAGTACACCCTTAAGTGGAAATGGGCAAATTGTGCTCAATCTGCCATTTTCCCTTTACAGTGTCGTGCGACTTATTAGTGTTACAAGGTCTCATGTGTGAATAGGGAGCAGGTGTGTTTAGATTTTGTGTTATCGCTCTCACACTCTCTCATACCTGGTGACTGGAAGTTCAACATGGCACCTCATGGCAATGAACTCTCTGAGGATTTTAAAAAATAAATAAATATTGCTTTACTTAAAGATGGCATAGGCTATAAGAAGATTGCCAAAACCCTGAAACTGAGCTGCAGCATAGTGGCCAAGATCATACAGCAGTTTAGCAAGACAAATTTTGCCCAAAACAAACTTCGCCATGTCGACCGAAGATGTTGAGTGCACATGCTTAGTGTCATATCCAGAGATTGTCTTTTCAAAATAAACATATGTTAATGCTACCAGCATTGCTGCAGCAGTTATAGGGTCTGTTCACACGATGTTTTGGATCCGTTTTTTGATCTGTTTTTCACTAGTAGAAAAACGCAATGAAAACTGCATCCAAACTGCATCCCAAAAACGTATCCAAAAACGCAGCAGCTGATGCTTTTCTGGATGTGTTTTTCGGATCCGTTTTTCAATATACACACACAGGTTGTGTTTTGACATATTGCCAAATAAACCACTCGTAACGTATCGACGTGGGAGATCTTTAAGAGATAGGCTAGTTAACAGTCATTATAAACGGCCTAGGAGAGAGGGATCTTGGTTAGAGAGGAGACCGAAAGGGATGTTTAGATGTGGAGATAATTGTGTAGCCTGTCCCTTTATAGAGCAGACGAAGTCATTTAAGGATCAAAATGGGAAAGAATATGTCCTCAAAGGTTTCTTTAATTGTAAGTCTGAAGGTTTGGTTTACCTCTGTGTTTGCGAATGTCAGCTTTACTATGTAGGTAAGACCACTCGCCAGATGCGCCGAAGAGTGGGAGAACACCTGGGTGATGTGCGACATAGGAGGGACACAGCGATTGCCCGCCATGTATGGGAGATTCATGGGGGTGACCCTGGATGTCTCAGATTTCTTGTCATAGAGGTGATTCATCCATCGCCCGGGAAAGGAAATTTGGATAACATGATCTTAAGGAAAGAGGCCCAGTGGATTTACCGTTTGAGATCAGTGAGTCCTGGTGGCCTTAATGAGTCTCTACAGTTTGGATGCTTTCTTTGATTTAATGTGCTCTTCACTGTACTAAGTTATATCAGAGAAATTTTGCCTATAGTGTTATGGAGATATCATGTCTGAGTTAGGCATTTACTCCTGTTGCTATATCTAAAATATCATAAATAGTAGGTACTGATATTTCCCTTGTTTTGGTGATTGGCCTGTTGATGCATCTCCTATCTGCACAATATTATGTGCTTGTGACATTGTCACATAAAAGTTCCTATGTCTTATGCATATTTTTATCTTTGCTTAATTATACCAATCTATAAGTATAGTTGATCTGTGGTATCGAAGGAGCGTTTGTACAGATCAATATGAAATACTGTTAATATATCCTAATCAATGGTAACTGTAAAAGGACTGTGGATTGTATAATGAGTATTAGGGCCCTTACCCCTGGATTGTGCGGTGAGGTTATCTAAACATGCTGTACGGGGTATGTATAGGGACGTTGGGTGACTGCTTATCGTTTTGAGTTATGTATAATGAACCGCTAATGGCTCTTGGTATTGCGCAGTAAGAAATACCGCCGAGTCTCAGGCATGCGCGATGGCTTCGTAGCCGCGCATGCGCAGGTGACTGATCGGGAGGCCGCACACTGGGCATGCGCGAGTAGTCTGAAGCCGCGCATGCACAGTTGCCAATTCCGGCCGCCGATTGCTGAGGGCGCGTGTAGCTGCTGAGATGCGCGGCACGTATTACTGTCAGTGTTTGAACACTGACAGCTGCTTACAGGAGCCTTATAACAGCTGTACTTATCACTTGGTGCATACTTTTGAGACATAGGATTAGATGTTGATATATATATGTTAATAAGATGGGTGGTTCACCAATTTGTCTAATCTCTGTGAGGTATATTTAAGGAGGTCCTTATGAGATTAGGGGACGCTCTTCCATCATGGCGTGGACTATCTGCATGTATCTGAGAGACTGACTCCCCTGATGAACCTGATTTGGGGAAACGCGTCGGGAGACTAGGGAGACCATATATTTTTTGATCTCTCTGTTGTGTATACCCATTTGCCCTAATTTAGTATATACTAGTGTTATCTAGGGTGTAAGCCGTACATGTGGGGCCGCCCTTATCGGGGCGACAACTCCATAAAGGCATTTCTTAGGGCTTAAATAGGGTACTTATAGAGGAAGTTTACTTATCAAAGGACCAGTTTCGGGTAAAAAGTGGAAGTATCCAATTTCTTTGGACTATATCGGTGCAGGATTGGTGAATATCTCCTTTTGGAAGCTAAGTATACTCCCTCTTTTTATCTTACATGTAATTAATTTAGTTTTTTGAAATAAGGGAATAGTGTGTTATATTTAAGTTTTAACTAATTGAAATAAAGCTTTGATGTTTTTATATTTGGGGTTATAATTTTTCTGTGATAGGCTTTTGAGACCCTGATGTTGATATTTGTTTGCTGTAAGATAGTGTTTTGAAAAGGTAGAATCTTGTAATATACTTAACCCTTACATATGTATGTAGGGGTACGTAATATACTAAATCGGCCCCTAGAAGTCTCATTTCATCTAGAGGAACTGTTTGAACTTTAGTAACCTAATGGCCTCCATTAGGATGCCCACTAGGGGGAGCTTACAGCATTTTACATGCGTTTCCAAGGATGCCTAACAGAGGGCGCTATAACTGCAAGCATTTTACATGTGCTTCCTAGGATGCCTAGTAGAGGGCACTATAGTTGCAAGCATTTTACATGTGCTTCCTAGGATGCCTAATAGAGGGCACTATAACTGCAAGCATTTTACATGTTTCCTTATGATGCCTAATAGAGGTCGCTATAACTGCAAGCATTTTACATGTGTTTAATCTTATAATTCACTTTTTACATAGAATGATATAAAAGCAGTTTTTTTGTATACAATGGGTGTTTATAGAAATTATAGAAGTTTTTAATAATAAATTTATTAATGTTTTAGATAAATAGTTAATTATAGAATATTGAGTGGTTTTAGTACTATACTGAAACCACTCAATATTCTATAATTAACTATTTATCTAAAACATTAATACATTTATTAGTAAAAACATCTATAATTTCTATAAACGACTATTCTATACTAAAAAACTGCTTTTATATCATTCGATCTAAAAAGTGAATTATAAGATTAAACACATGTAAAATGCTGGAAGCGCCCTCTATTGGGATTCATCTGAAACACATGTAAAATGCTGGAAGCGCCCTCTATTGGGTCATTAAGTTACTAAAGTTCAAACAGTTCTTCTAGATCAAATGAGACCTCTAGGGGCTTTAGTGTATTACACTTCAAATTTTAATCCAATGCGTTTTTGGGATGCGTTTTTCGTATCAAAAGCGCATTCAAAACATACCCAAAAGTATGTTGCACTGTTTTTTGAGCTATAAAAGAGCACCCCATTATTTCCTATGGGGATTTCACTTGCGTAAGAAGCAAGTAGAATTGACATGTCAATTCTTAAAACAGATCTGAAAAACGCACTGAAAAGACGTAAGTAGACACGCAGCAGCGATCACTCGTCTGAACGGAGATGCGTGTTTTATATTAAAACCAATGTAAATCAAACTGCATATTGTTAGATAAGTTTTTTGGATCCGTTTTGGGTCCGAAAAAAGGATCAAAAAACGGATCTGAAAAATGTTGTGTGAACATACCCAAAGGGCTGAGGGGTCAGTCTGTCAGTGCTCAGAACATACACTGTATAAAATTGGTCTGCATGACTATCATCTCAAAAGGAAGCCTTTTCTATAGATGATGTACAAGAAAGCCCGCAAACAGTTTGCTGAAGACAAGCAGACTAAGAATATGCATTACTGGAACCATGTCCTGTGGTCAGATGAGACCAATATAAAACTTTATTTGGTTCAAACAGTGTCAAGCACGTGTGGCGGCAACCAGGTGAGGGGTACAAAGACAAGTGTGTATTGCCTATAGTCAAGCATGGTGGTGGGAGTGTCATGGTTTGAGGCTGCATGAGTGCTGCCGGCTGTGGGGAGCTAAAGTTAAATAAGGGAACCATCAATGCCAACATGTACTGTGACATACTCTCTTCTGAAACTGGGCCGCAGGGCCAACATAATAATGACCCCAAACACACCTCCAAGACGACCACTCCCTTCCTAAAGAAAATGAGGGTAAATGTGCTGGACTGGTCAAGCATGTCCCCAGACCTAAACCCTATTGAGCATCTGTAGGGCATCCTCAAATGGAGGTTAGAGGAGTGCAAGGTTTCTAACATCCACCAGTTCCGTGATGTCATCATGGAGGAATGGAAGAGGATTCCAGTAGTAACTTGTAAAGTTCTAGTGAATTTCATGCTCAAGAGAGTTAAGACTGCTGGAAAATAATGATAGCCACACAAAATATTGACACTTTGGGCACAATTTTTCCACTTTCACTTAGGGGTGTACTCCCTTTTGTTGCAGGAGGTTTAGACATTGATGGATGTGTGTTGAGTTATTTTGAGGGCACACCAAATTTACATGGTTATACTGACTACCTTATATTGTACAGTATCAAAGTGTCATATCTTCAGTGTTGTCCCATGAAAAAATATCATACAAAAATATGAGGGGTGTACTCACTTTTTGTGAGATACTATGTATGTATGTATGTATGTGTGTGAGAATATATATATATATACATATATATATATATACATACATATATAGTATGGTACACTGTGCCAAGTAAAAGGGTAACAATGTTTTGTACTTTTCACTTTCAGGTTCCATATCTCGCCTTTGTAGAAAATATGTTTTAACCCTTCACAGTGTAGACCACATAACCACATTAACCCCTTACCCTACCCATACGTCAAGGTTGGGTAGGGGTTCCTGCAAATTGACGTATGGGTACGTCATGGCGATCTTGCAAGCTCACAAACGGAGCTCGCAAGATCACGGCATGAGACCAGCGGTATATTACCGCTGGAATCATGCCACATTGTAAAGCATCTGGGCTGTCGGGTAAGGGGACCACCGAGCGCCGTCCCCGCTGCTTACTGCGCAGATCGCAGGCAGGAGGGGCTCACTCCTCCAGCCTGCAGCTTCGATGTCGCGACCATGATCGGTCGCAACATCGAAGGGTTAATCCAACGGTGTTATGTCGGAACTAATGGTTGCATTCCTCTAGGAACATGAGAACGATAAGTACTAAACGGACTTTGTATATATTCCTTCTTTCTGAAGATATAATATGACCCAGATGTTCGATTGTATAAATAAGCATAAAGACTTTAAATACTGTCTGTAAAATGCCCTAATGCAGAAAAAGTTTCTATTTGCTATTTTAATAAAATATATCAACCACACTTTTCTATATGTTCCATATCTTACCATCCATTGCAACTTTGAATGTGAGACTACCATCATTTTATAGACAACCACCTTGGCTAGCTTATACATAAATTTGACTTGCAATTATTTAGCATATGCTTAGTGATGCAGATTTTTGTCATGCAACTGCATTGTTAGGCTGTGTCTACACAGGTCATTTTTTTTTTTCTCCGTTTTCGTTTTCTGGTGCCGGTGGATTTAGGAACTTGTTGCTAAATACACTGACGTTTTGGGGTTTTGTTGTCAGTTTCTCATGCAATCAATTGTATGGGCCGATGGCAAAAAAACAAGAACCGACCGAAGTTTTTGCAAATACAGTGACAAAAACCGCAGTCGTGCATCAGAAAAAAAAACTGTCGACTTTCCGGTGGTTTTTGTCCAATGCTCTATGGATCTAGCTTTACTGTTTATCTTACAACCTGTTCTTACATTCCCTGATAGTTCCCTAATTCCCTGAGAGTCCATCCACCAATGGCAAAGTGACCTGAGTTCAGATGGGGACTCATCTCTCCTCTCTTTCGTGCCTTCCAGGCCTCCATACTTTCAGGTTATGAGGGTCCTAGCTATATTCTGTTCTGATTAAAAACTGCCTGGATGGATCGGTGGCGTGCACAAACAAAATGGAGGCAGCTCATATTTTCAGAATGATAGGATTGCCTTTCACTGAAATATGGTAATGGAGGCAGCCATTATTACATCACTGCATATGCAGATGTACCCATTCAAACCAGCATGCTATGGTTAAGGGTATATTCACTCTGTTTTTACAGTGTACATTAACCCCTTCCTGACACCAGGTCATAATAATACGGCTCTTTGTTTTTTTGTCCCCATCTTCCCAGAGCTATACCATTTTAATTTTTTCATCTACATAAACATATAGGGGGCTTTTGTTTTGTGGGACAAGATGTACATTTTAATGTTGACATTGACCGTACCATAGAATTTTCTGGGAAATCAAAAAAGAAAATATTCTAAGTGGGGTGAGATGTGAAAAAAATGTACTTGCACCATGTCTGCATGGGTTTTGTTTTTACGGCATTCATGTTTGGGAATAAATGATGTGTTATCTCTATTCTGCAGGTTGATATGATCCCAGTGATATTAAATATGTAGGGTTTCCATTAATTTTTAGTACTGTTAAAAAAAATGCAAACCGTTTCTCTCTCTCTTGAATTTGTGCTGCGGCGCCATTTTGTGCGACAAATAACTTTTTTGTTTTTCCACCTATAGACCTGAGTGGTGGTCCTTTTTTGTGGGCTGAGGAGTACTTTTTATTGGTACCAGTTTGGGAGAGATGCTACTTTTTGATCACTTTTTATTCCAATATTTAAGAAAAGGTGAAACTACAATGATTTTTTTCTCCTTCTACAGTGTTCAGTGTATGGGATAAATGATGTTATATTTTAATAAATTGGAATTTTATGGAGGCAGCAATACTGATCGTGTAACTTTTTGAATTTATGTTTTGAATTGTAAAATGGCAAAAATGTGGGTAATTTAAACTTTTACTCTTTTTTTATTTTAAAAAAACTTTTTTTTTTTTTAAAACACTTTAATTTTGGGAGTCCCCCCAAAGGTTTCCCCTTGGGGGACCCCCTTTGGGGAAAAAAAAAAATAAAAGCAAAAACCCAAGGGGGCCCAATGGAAGTCTTCTTTAAAAGGGGTTTCCCCTCATAACGGGCTTTCACCTACCCAGAAAATTTTTCTGTCTGTTTAAATTTTTTTTTAATTTTCGGGGGCGGGGAAGCATCCCTCCCCCTCCCTGACCCTTGTCATGTTTCCCATTTGCTGGGCCCCCGATGTTTAACACTCATTTAAAACCCAGCTTTGGGGGATTTGACAAAAATTTTTTGTGATCCAGGAAAACAATAATATTTTTTGGCCAAAAATCATTTGACGCCCCATCCTCCCCTAAAAGAGTAAAGGGGGAAGAAAATTTTTAAAAAAAAATTTTTATGTGCCCTCCTAAACTCCCTATTTTTTCCCACAGCACCAGAACCTCCACCCATACTTTCAGGGAGGGGAAAGGCTCTTCTCTGTTTTGGGTTGTTTTTGAGGGGGGGGGGGGGGGCTTTTCCCCCACGGGCCGGGTTTTAACCCCCGGGCCGTGGGGCCTGCTCATTTGCTATGGGGACTGCACTGAGGTGCTGCTTTTTGGATGTTGCCTTTTTAACACTTCCTGGGGCTGGGGTTTTTCCCTTCAGCTTACACCGACTGCCCATAAATCAGCTTCATCTCTGCCCTCCTAAATCCAACAGCAGCCCCCCTCAGTGCAGTCCCCCCCCGCAATAAGCGGGCACACAAAAGGGAAAAACCCCCAGCACGTATCACCCCCCCTCCCCCCTCCCCCTCGGGCAAACACAGAAGCCAAGAAAGCCCCCCCCCTCACTGCTGTGCCCTGACCTGCATTGGAGAAGCTGCGGGCCCCTTCCCCAGAAAGGTCACCAGCACCAGCAGCCAGGAGAAAAATCAAAAAGGTGGGTGCTAAAAGGATCTAAAGGACTGATGCACTCCTACAAATCAGGGGTAAATAAAAATCAGTAAAAACTTTGAAAGGGAAATATATTGGGGAAAGCAGCTTTTTTTTTTTGTTTTTTTTTTAAAAAAATTTTTTTTTTGGGAAAATAAAAACACCCGGGAATGAAAAAAGGGAACCAGCATTAAATACAGTTTTTTACAGGAATCGTTTTCTCCGTCTCTTCCTTCCTCTTTTCTTTTTTTCCCCTTCACCAAGAAAAATGGGAAATTTTTCATATACAAGAATTTAAATATATAAAAAAATTTTTTAAAAACCCAAAACACAGATTTTAAAAACCCTTTTAAAAAACAACCCCGTGTCCCATCTTCCCCCACCTATCTTCTCATCCTTTTACCCCTAATTTCCCAAATTTTCCCCCCAAATTTTTTCCTTTGGGGTAATAGGGAATTTTTAAAAAGGGATTAATGATCTCCATAATTTCTTGTTCGTTGCAGGTCCCTTCTACAAATCCCCTTTTCCATTTTTTAAAGAATCCCCCGTCATTTTTTTCCCTTACCCCTTTTTCTGTGTCTATTTTTTTCTAAAAATAGGTTTGCTCAGGCTATTTTAACCCCCCCCTACTTCCGGATTCTTTTTGTTTTCACCCAATGTCTAATATAAATTTTTTAAGATCAAAAGAAACCAAATGCACTCCTTTGCCCCTTGATAATCCCTCCCCCCCCCACCCCCCCTTTCCCCTTTCCCAGCTTTAGTATAAAATTTGAAGATGAACTTTGTTTTTTCCCATGGGTACTTTAAGGTCCCTCCCTTTCCTCTATAAATTCCAAGACCTCCCCCCCAGAATTTCTGAAGTGAATACAACCCCAAAAGGCAAGGGAAAAATTTTTCCCCCCTTTCCAAAAAAACCCTTTTGGAAAATTTTTAAATCTTTCTCCCTTTTTGTTTTTCCTAAAAGGTTTTGCCCAATTGGGCCGAAAATTTTTTCCCCTTTGTCCCCCAACCCTTGGACCAAAAGCCCAATCATATCCTTTCCAATTCTTTTTTATAATCCCTGCAAACTCATCGGCTCATCTATAGCCCCGGGGTTGGGAAAATTGGAATACAAAAAACTTTTACTGCAAAAATTTACCTGGTTAGCCTTAAACCCATACCAAGCCCTGCAACCCTCCCAACTCATCAACTTTTTCCTTTGGCCTTCTAAAAATCCTCAAGATGAGGAAAACCTTGGTTCTCCCAAACCCCCAAATAACCATTCTCTCTGCCTTGACTAAACCGGGGATGACCAAAAGGGGGAAACCAAAGTGGCAACATGCTTTGGGCCCCCCCCCCCCCGAAAAAAAATTTTTTTTGGGCGAACTGAACGCCAGGAAAGCCAAGTTTTCCCTGAAAAAAATTTTTTTACCTTGTGATCTGCGGGAGAGCCTTGAAAGGGGGGTTAGTAAAGGGAGCCTTGATTTCCCCAAAGGGAAAGGCCCCATTTGATTTCTGCTTGAGTTTTGGGGAGAAAAAAACTGTTTCTTTGGCACCATCCAAATGTGCCCCAAAATCGCCCCAAAATTATTTTAATTTTTATGGGGGAATTTGGGGCCCCCCCCTTGTCTTTTTCTGAAAACCCAAAGCTTTTCATTGCTATTCCCCCTTTCCCCCTTGCTCCATATAATTTCCTAAAAGGGCCCCCTTAAAAAAATTTGAAAAACCTTGTGTTAATGACCACCGGAAACATTCGGGAGTGGGTACCCCCCAATGGGGGCAAAGCAAAACCCAACTTTTTCAGATGTATCCGTCCCCACCAAGTAGGGGGGAAAATTAGGGCCCCCCGGGAAAGGGTTCTTTTTGGGCACCTTTTTTTATGATTGGTTTTAAAATTTTAAGTTTAAATAAAGAGAAGATGATCTGGTCCCAATTTTGTTTCCTAAATAGGTAATGAAGAAAGGCCACTTCCACCCCAAACCCACCCCCGCTTAAAAGCCGTCCTTTGACCCCAAAATTTCCCTAGTATTTGGGCCCATTTATTTTTGGGTTGATTTTATAGCCTAAAAAAATTTCCCAAAATTTCCTCAAAAATTTCCATGATTTTCCCTTTAACTTTATCCCTAGGGTTCTCCGGGAAATAAAACAGCCCATCTGCAAAACATACTAATCTAGTCCCAATTTGCCAAATTGTCAGTCCTTTGTAAAACATTTTTTGTTCTGGGGAAACAGCAAAAAGGTTCTAGAGCTATATTAAAAAACAGGGGGGAGAGTGGACATCCCTGATTTTTTCCCCTTTTGTAGTTTAAAAGGGCCCGGGAAATTTAACCCCGGGAGTTTTTAAATCTTTGCTTGGGGGTTTTTATAAAAATTAAACATATGCCCCTACACAACCCAGTTACCCCCTTTTTAATCCAAGACAAAATTTTAAAAACCAACTCCAATGAACTTTATAAAAAAGCCTTTTGGGGCATCTAAGGCTAATAAGGCTGCCCAAAATTGCCCTTTTTTTTCCCAGTTTTTTTCTGCTCAATCGGGCTTTTTTATAAACCTTTCAAAAAATTTTTTGACCCCGGGATTTTCCCTTTTAAAAATTTCCCATCTGGTGATTCCAATTTTGAAGGTAAGATAAGGAAACCTTTTTTTGCCATAAACCTTAGCCCAAAATCTTCACTTTTGATTTTATTAGAGATTTTTTCTATCAAACCCGGGAAAGGGGTTGCCACCCTTCCCCGGGCTTTTTGGGGACTCTGACGAAAACCATTTTCCCCTTTGTAGGTACATTCTTTCTGATTTTTTATTGCATTGAAGACCCCTTGTAGTCTGGGTAACAGCTCCTCCCCCTTAAAACCTTATAGAATTCCCCCGAGAATCCACGGGCCCTGGCGTTTTCCCCCATAGAAATTTTCCCTATGACCCCCCAAGTTTTCCCCCCTCAACCTTTTATTTCCCCTTTTTTAAAGGGGCCCCCGGGGGCCCCTCTTTCCTGCCCAATTTTGGGAAAAACTCCCCCCCCTTAAGGAATTCCCCCAAACCCTTTTTTCCAGATCATAAGGGTTTGGAGTATAGATTGGGCAAAATATTCCCATTATCGATTAAAACTTTTTAGGGTAAATTGGGTTGGGTTTTTCCCCCCTTTTCTTTTAAAGATTTTTTAGAAAACTCTGCTCTCCTTCCCCTGAAAAAATTTAGCTAAAAATTTTACCATTTTTAAATTTCCCATTTTGAAAAAGAGATTTTTTTAAGGGATCGCAAAACTTTTCCCTTCCCTAATCCCCCTGCTGCAGGTCGTATGCCGTTTTGGCCCTGTACCCACTCTCCCTTTTACTGTCTGAGTTCGGGTTTTGTAAAAATTTGGTATAAGCTGTTCTCAGGTAGAAAGGGGCCTCCTTTCAGACTTTAATACTTTCTTTTTTTTTTTGTCCCCATATGGGGCCATAATCCTTCCTCCAAAACACCCTTTGCTGCTTTTCCCAGAAACAAAAATACATTTTTCCAACTGTTCCTGATTCCCTTTTTTTTCCAAACCCCACCACCCACCCTTTAAGTATCCCTGAATTGTTCGTCATTTCCCAGAGAAAAAGGGAAAACCCCCCCACAAAATGCCCTAAAACCCCCGTTTGTATTTTCCCCCTATGTTAAACTGATTGGCGCTTTGGCCCAGAAAAGACTAGGGTCATTAAAACCCTCCCCCCTTCTCTTGCTTGACTGGGTTTCGGGGAAACACAAAAGATCCCCCCCCCCCCAATTTTGCGGGACCATGACTGTCCCCCCAAAAGAGAAGTGTGTGAATTTCTCTTTTCTGGATTTGACGAATTTTTCCCACACGTCCACCACCCTTTTATGTTTAACAAAGGGCCTTTAGTACCGGCTTTTAGTGATTCCCCCGCAAAGGGTGGGTGACCCCACTCTTTTTCATCCTCTAAATTGCTCATCACCGCTGTTAAAATCCCCCCCTTTAACCCGAATTTTTTTTGTTGCTACCCCCCCAGTACCTTCTTTAAATCCCGGTAAAAAAGGGTTCTATCCCCTCTTTTTTGGGAGCATACACGTTTTCACACAAAAGTCTAAAAACCACCCCGATATCCAACACCACATTTACCCCAAACCCCCCTCACTATCCTTTTCTGGGCTAATCAGTTTGCCCCCCCGATATTTTTATTAGGGAAAATTACAAAAACCCCGATTCCCTTTTTTGGTAAAAAACCCCCTACCCCCCCCCAATAAACCCCCTTTTTTCCCTTGAAATCCCCCCCTAGGGGTGTTTTCTTGGGGAAAAAGGGTTGGCCCATTCTTTCCCGTGGGCCCCATACCAAAATTCCCTTCCCTTTAAGGCCGGTAAGGGGCCTTAATTTTTCCAACAAATTCATTTAAGCATTAAAAAAAATCCCCAATTTTTTTTATTTAAATTTTAAAAGGGGTTTTTGTTTTTGGGCCAGGTTAAGGCAAACAGTTAACATTAAAAATATACCAACCAAGAAAAATTTAAACCTTTTTCCCCCTCTCCTTTTTCCCCCTCCGTCGCTGACTTTACTTTTTTTTACATAGAGAAATAACATCCCCCTACCATCATTTTAAAAAATATCCTACTACCCCCTTTTCCTCCCCTCCCCCCCTTTTGCTGTATAAGTATTAATCACTCCCTAATCGAATGATTCCCCAAAAAACAACTTAACTTCCCCTTCCGGGCTTTGGGGGATCAGAAAAAAATGCCCCATAAAACCCATCAGAGTTAAAAAACCCCCAAAAATCCCTCTCTTCACCCCCCAAGGCCCCCTGGATTAGGACAATTTCCTCTTTTAATGTGTCCCCTGGACCTTCTCATGGGTTTCCCTTTCTTACCCTGACCCTTGGGGCCCCCCTTTGGAGATGAGGTTTTGGGCAATCCGCCCCGAATTTCCCACCAAACAAAGGGCCTCATCAGAAAACCCGCATTAAATCGCCCCCCTACGTCTCGGGGGGCTTTTTCGGGTGAATTAAGGGGGCTAGGGCCCTTTTTCCGGGCCCCTTCTGTTTGAAAATTAAAAAGGAAAGGTTTTGGGATTGCCAAAGATTTTTTTAACACTGCAGGATATTGAAGAATAAATTTAAAACCCCCCTTTTTTGAGCCAAAGCTTAACAAAAACTCTTTAAAAAAAAAACTCCCCCTTTTTTGAAACCTTTTACAAGTAGTCAGCAAAAAGCAAAAATTTTCCCAACACCTCATGATGGGAAACCTTTCCCTCCCTTTTTCCTATATGCCTGCATCAAAATTTTTTTCTTTTTTTTCAAAAATCCAAAGAATTTTTCCCCATAACTTTTCCTCGGGCCCAACTTTGGGCCTTTGTCCTGGTCATCCGGGCCCCCCGGGGGGCCCAATTCTTGTGCCCCTTTAACTTTTAAATGCCTTTTCCCAAAGCCCAACAATGAGGGGAATTTAAAAACCGCACAATTTTTGGTAACCTGGCCCCTTTTCCCCACCCCCTTTTGGCCTCCATTAAAATTTTTTTAAAATTATTTCCCCCTGAGCGATTTTTTTAAAACTTCATTTTTTTGGGTTTTCCAACAAGGGAGTTTTTTCCCTTTTTCACTTGTGTAAGGCAAATTTTTGGAAACCCAAATAAAGGGCCCTCTTCTACACCCCCAGTCTATGCCCCATATTTTAGAGAGCTGGGGTTGGCCGATTAGAGACCTCTGCCTGCAGGGGAGAGAGTGTAGATGTTTACCCCTTTCTGTGACTGATTTTGTGACATGTCCTCCAATCTGCTGTAATTGCTTGGGGTATGAGTGTGGCCACCTTGCGGCTAGCTCATCACACTCCATGTCCTTTCCCCGTTAAATTTCCCCTTTGTCCCCCGGGGTTTTTTGCCATAACCTCCCCGTGGGCCCCCCGTGCTGCCTGCTTATCTCCTGGGCCCCTCTCTTTTGGCGCTTTATGCCTCGGGCCCCCCATCTTGTAAAGCCATGCCGCCGGATGTGTGCTGGGAAGGGTTTAAATGCTCCCCTTTCTCCCCCCCCGGGGCCCCCTCAAACCGGGCCGCCCCGCTTTACCGGGGCGGGGGATGGTTGGCCTGCCTCATTAACGGCCGTTTTTGGTGTGCTATGGGGCGGGCGGGGAGCCTTTCCCTTATAAAGGGGGCCCCCGGGCCGGGGGAAAACCCGCGATCCGCCCTTCCCCCTCACATGCGCGCCGGAACCGGGAAATCCACTTGTTTTTTAAAAATCTTTAAATTAAACCTAATTTACTGTAGTTTAGACAACCCCCTTTAACTTCAATTGCTTTTATTAATTGAAACGACAAACCCAAAAGGGCGTGCCATGGGGGGGTTTTGATCAAGTGAGGGAAAGATCACAGCCCAAACCCTTTTTTTTTTTTCATTTAAAGGGTGCAGCCCCAAACCCTCGCAGCATTTTAAAGGATTAAAAAACATTGACTGAACTGGCTCCCCTTCCTTTGGGTGTTAGTAGTGATTCAGCCCGCAAAAGTAGTGGATTTACTGAGTAAGCCAGCTACATCAGACCTTACTGGCACAAAGACATACTCATACGTCACGTGCTGGTAAAGGGTATACAATAAGTGGATTTCCCACTGTATAGCTCCAATGGACCCCTCCAATAGATGCCACTGTACAGGCATACACGTCCCTACATCAGCCACAGGCCCTTTTTTTCATTTTTTTCCCTAAACCTCTTTTTGCATTTAAAAAAAGCCCGGGGGGTTAACAATCTTCTTCCTTCATTACAAATAAAATGCATTAAAGTTGTAGCCCCGTTTTTTTATGGGAATAAATTTAATTTTTAGGGGATATTTTCCCAATTTAGGGGTGCACCTTTTTTGGGTGTATTTTTTCACCAAAAAACTGTTTGGGGGAAAACCCAAATTTTTTATATAAACAAACTGTTGTAAAAAACCCAAAACTAGCGCTTGACACTATTGAAAAGCACCTAAAAAGTAGCCCAACAAAAATGCTAGCAATTTATATGTTTATTTCGCCTTTTTTTTTGGGAAAACGCCTAAATTAAAGGCGCATTACATAGCAAAACAATTCCATACCACACGGCAGATTTTTTGACCAATTTATTTTTACGGCGCATTATTCACTAAATTTTAAAGGCTTTTAAAAAATTGCCCTGAAACGCCCTTTTTTCCCCCACCTGTCCCCCCTTTAAAAATCTGAAAAATAGGTAAGAGAATGCCCCCAAAAAAGGCATACCCCAAACCCTTTTTTCAAAAAACCTTTAAACAAAATTTTAAAATATGGGGGGCTTCCCCAAAATTTTAAAAAACATTTTTGAAAAGTAGCAAAACCTACATTCCCCCATTTTCAGCAGCAGTAAAAACCCAAAGCCCTATTTTTTTTTTCCTTTTGATCAACAAATCCTAAAAAGTTAAAAGGGGGAAAAGAAACAAAGAAAAGGTGGGGTCTTTGGGGGGCAATTTTTAAAAAAATGGCTTTCCCAGGGGTTGCTAGGGGCCCAAAACACCCCGGGGCCCCGGCCCTCCCGGGGTTTTGTTTTGCTCGGGAGGGGTTGGTTCCCCCCACGGCCCCTTTTTTCACAAAACCCCCCTTTTTTGGGCTTTTGGCATGGATTTTTACAGAGAAACTTATAATTTCCCCCTTTACTAGTTGTATGCCTATTTCAATAACTGTTGAAAAAAGAATCTAAAAGAACGCATACTTATCATAAAATAGAAGGGGAACATTCACATTCACATTAGCTCACTGTGAATTTGCAGACAATGTGCAGCCAGTTACAGGTCACTACCATGGCCTGTAATTGGCTGCACAAGGAACTGTTGTGACACTTGAATTAGTGGGTTCACAAGGTAAATATTTTATTTTTAAATCATCCCTTTATGGACTGACAAACTACAAGTAGTTCTGAAACTCCCCTGTAAGGCCTGGTTCACATTGGCCTCAGAGGTTTTTTGCTGTGGATCCATCAGATCTCTGCCATAGTTTTTGTTGTTCAGACAGAAAAAATCCACAGCAACTATTTCTTCCTTCTCAACTACAGACACCACAGCAGAAACCTGACGGACCCACTGTAAATAATAGGACCCGTTGGACGCCGTGGGTGTCTGCAGTGAACAGATCCCTCTGGCTTTAGTTTTTCACCTCTGTTTTTCACCTCTGATACAGATGTTTATCAGGCCTAAAGTAGACATATATTTTATCACAAAAATTGTTCTGATCTGCAGAATATAGATATGTCATTTATATCACACAATGAACTCCTGAACAATTAAAACTCCTAAAAAATTGTACAGTTGTATTATTTCCTAATTCCAACTGACAAAGAATTTTTATTTAACGTACATACGGTGCATTCTGTGATACTATCAAAAATACAACTGGTTCCAGAAAAAGGCTCTCACAAGGCAAAGAAAGAAAAGCTTTCTGACCTGGACAAAATAGCGCTACTGACCGCACTGTTCTGTCCAGCACAGGAAGCATTTACAAAACAGAACACACCTAGTCCAAAAGTGACCATGTCTGTGCTGTTGTCCCCTATGGACACATTGCGGGATCTGTTGGGATATGTTTTTCCCATATTTTCACATATCCCAACAGAGGTCCCAAAAGGGGCCACAGCACAGTGTGACCCAAAACGAAAAGAATAAAGACCTGCCTGCTCTCTGTGTATGGTGGAGATGTCACAGGATGACCCTGCACTGTATATTGGGGAATTTCTCTATGGAGAGCACAGAGTGGACACCACAGCAGGAGGCAGAAAAACTGTGGAGAAAGCAGGTACAATCACTCTGATCTCCAGCAGCCTGCTGACCTCTTGTATCCTGCTCACCTGAACCATTGCTTCATGCTCTCCACTGCACATGGTGACATTGCTGCTGCACGGCAGTGATGTGAGGGCTTCTTCTCTCTTGGTGGCTCACCCCCTACCTCCAGCCTCTCCTCTCTCTAGCATTGTACAGAGGGGAGGGGGGAGGAGGAAGCCGGCACGGGACAAATAGTTTGGCTGCCTGCTCCGCGGCCCCTCACCCATCAATCAGACTGTGAGCACAGGCTTCACAGTGTAGCTGCCGGGCAGGCGGCCCCTGCATTCAGTGCTTTTGGGCAGTGTCTGATGACGCTGCCCCTGCGCTGCTCTTGATTAAAGAACCCCAGGCTGCCGTTGGGCTGCAGGATATTTACCAGCTGTCCCTGGGCCGGGAAACTTCCCCTACTTGCGGGAGGCTCGCGGACCTTCCGGACAGTTGGTAAGTAATAGATTCGGGGCACAGGCTGTTTCATTCGGGGCTTGTGCCCCGAATGAAACAGCCTGGCAACGCCCGTGGGCTTTCCATTCTTAAAAAAGAAACAAAAATTTTGTTTTTTTTGCAGTGTGACTAGATATTTTAATTTACACTAGAAATTATGTTCTAGTTTGTGGCACACAGACATACAAATCATGTGCCAAATCAAAAACCAGACTAAGGAAATCTCCAATGTGTTTAGCTTTCCTACAGAAAATAAAATAAATGCACATGGTGAATGCCAACATTTACTTTGGTTCATCTAAACTTAACTAACTCGTAACAATTCTTAAAGCAAAAGCTGTCTTAAAAGGGGTATTCCATAGGAAAAGATAAATAAAGACTATTACCAAATACATTGCTGTTCTGATTGTGCTTTTCTTCAGAGTTAGAGTTGCTCTTTTCTCTTGCTTGTGTGCACAAGCTTCCAAGATCACTCCCTGCTGTGTGTTATCAGCAGCACAGGAGCTTGTTTATCTTTCTTACTGACAAACTTTAAGGCTATGTTCACATGCGTACTTTCGGCACGCATTTTGCCGCGTATTTGCACTCTAATACGGGCGAGATGCGTGCCAAAATTACGGACATCCATAGTTCTCATAGAGAACTATGGATTACGCCTCCTCTCCCCGCTCATACAATACAATTGTATTATACGCGTGGGGAGATAAGTGATATGTCTATGTAATGCATGTCTATGGGACCGATGGGCTGCTGACCCCCCACGCCACGGGAGTACGCGCTGATCAGCGCGAGCTCCCGAGACACGCGCCGCAATACATCATGTGAACAAACCCTAACCCTTTAGAGCTCTGTAGCCTTCTGCACTGCTGTTTAGAAATATTCATCACCAATCTCCCTCTAACAGGCTCAGCTAGGAAAAACAGAGCTGATATGCCAATCACTGCTGTAGAATCATCCACAGCCTGAACAGGAAGTGAAAGTCTGAAGGTGGTTGTGAAGAGCAGACTCTTTGAAACAACATAATGAGAACACCCCTTTAAGGGCTTTTACTTGGGCTGATTATTGGACAAACTAAGGATCATCAGAATGTTCATTCTTGATAACTGGCCTGTCCGAATGGCCCTGTGTTTAGCTGAATTTTTTTATATAGCCTAAAAATAATTGCTTTTGGCAGCAGATTTCTCTGAGTAAATAAGGGATATGCTGCTGGTAATAATAACCTTGAATAGTGGCTTCCATGTGGCTTTCCACTGCCAGACAATTTGGCCTGTATGAAGGCTCTTTTTAAGGAGCACTGATTAACAATTATTGCTAAGTATAAAGGACCCTAACTCCCAGTCTGATGACGAAAAAGGTCTGACTGTATGTAATACAAATTGCCACTAACATGCCTCTAAATGAGGGTGACACATCCACATTCCAACAAGAGTGTCCTCTGTGTGCCTCTGCCTGTGATTACTTTTTTTTTAATGTTTTATGCTGCTAATGCCCTTTTAAAATAAAAAAAATATATATACTCCTCTCCCCTCACCAAAAATCCAACGTTGGGCTGTTTTCACTCTCTGATTGGCAGCCACGGTCTCGAGCCACTGCCTTACGTCACTGTCCGAAAGTGAACAGTAAAAAAAGAAGGCACCATCAAAACAGATTTCTATGACAAATCAAGACTAGTGATGAGCGATTGCGTCAACTATCGTCATCGGATCGATAGTCGATATCGTCAATTATCATGCCGATATCTGATAGTCGATAATAATAGATTATCACCGATGACCATTAAAGTCTATGGGAGAGGAACAACACCTTCATTCTTACACCCAAACAGGGCTGGAGAAGCTGGAATTAACATCCACAACAGTCAAATGGATACGTGCTACATCTTAGGCAACACACTTAGGTTATAAAAGCCACAGAAAAAAAGTCACAGACCATTCACTATCCCTGTCTTGTACCACAGCATGATCCTTAAACCTGCATGACCCACAAATTAAAAAGTGTCAGAAGGCAGTATTATTTGAACCATCATTTTACTTGAACTGGACAATGATTATCCCTATCCTGGGCCGCAGCATGAGCCCCGAACCTGTCTGACCCCCAGATTAAAAAAGTGCCAGAAAAAGGAGTCTTTCAACCACCATTTTAGTTGAACTGGATATGACTAACCTGTCCTGGGCCACAGCATGACCCTTAAACCTGTTGACCAAAGATTAAAAAGTGCCTGAAAAAGGAGTCTTTGAACCACCATTTAGTTGAACTGACATTGACTATACCTGTCCTGGGCCACAGCATGAGCCCCAAACCTGCATGACCCCCAGATTTAAAAGTGCCTGAAAAGGGAGTCTTTGAACCACCATTTTAGTTGAACTGGACATTGACTATCCTGTCCTGGACTGCAGCATGACCCCAAAACCCGCATGACCCACATGACGATGATGATGACGACACTTGTGGCTGTGACTGGGAGGACGAGGAGGTAAGATTGCTGGATGCAGGTTGCATTAACCACTGAAGAGCAGATTGGCGGTCTGGTGGGAGAACCGTAAGACAAAATCAACAGTGTTCTTCCTTCAGTCCCAGGGATTTACAACTGCCAGGTAGGACTAGGAATTGATAGTTTTTAACAAACTATCATACAAGTGCGCTATCTGAACCAAACTGAGATTCAACGAGCGCAATAAAACTATTCAGAAGTTACACGGATGAGAAATTGCATTTTTTGCAGCAATGACAAACGAGAACAGTTGCTAGAAAATTTTTCTATCAGAATTGTCGTACAACGTGGCTATTTGAAAAAAACTAGGGCCGTACCACGTGCAATACAGCTATTTAAAAATTATACGGATAATAAAAGGTGGTTTTTGCACCTATGAAATACACCTGCAATTACTAGCAAATTTCTGTATCCTAATATAAGTACAAGATGGGTCTTTTAACTAAAATTGGTTGCGCCAAAGTGAAAAACACATATTTAAAATTGTGACTGTTTATAAATGGTTGGTTTTGCACCTATGAAATACACCTGCAATTACTAGCAAATTTCTGTATCCTAATATAAGTACAAGATGGGTCTTTGAACAAAAATAGGCTGCGCCAAAGTGAAAAACACCTATTTAAAATTGAGACGGATAATAAAAGGTGGGTTTTGCACCTATGAAATACACCTGCAATTACTAGCAAATTTCTGTATCCTAATATAAGTACAAGATGGGTCTGTGAACAAAAATGGGCTGCACCAAAGTGAAAAACACCTATTTAAAATTGAGACGGATAATAAAAGGAGGGTTTTGCACCAATGAAATACAACAGCAGTTACTAGAAAATTTCTGTATCCTAATGTAAGTACAAGGTGGGTCTTTGAACAAAACTGGGCTGCACAAAATAAAAGGTACTATTTCACCTCAGGTGCGAGGTGTGCTGGCCAAAAACTGGTAAAAAAAAAAGCCATTTCAATGCAGGTTCAAAGCAGAGTCTGGACTGCACAATATACACTCTCCTTTCAAAATCCTGCCTGCCTTTCTTTCTGTCTTCGCCCGCACCCCCCCCCCACCACCCCCGTGGCTGTACAGCGCTAGATGCTACTTTAAAAAGTCTCTGTCTAACTAGCTGAAATTCTCTAATCTACCTATGTTCTAATGTTCACAGCTAAAAGCACAGTTGTCTGTGTGAATAAAGAGAACTGTGTCTCTGAGCTGAGCTGAGCTGTATTGAGGAGGGATCTAGCACACGTCCTGCTCTAGTGAGAGACACTGACACAACGATGAAGAACAGGAAACGCTGTTCTATGCAAAACGAGGTCATGATATTTCCAGCCCATGACAACCATACACATCACAGTCATGACGTCGTACCCCCAGCTCACCCTGCTCTATGCTCTAAGCTGATTTGCTGGCCGCCAAAAGGACAGGAAGCGCCGAAAATGGTGCGATAGTAATAGATTATGCGCAGATTCTCACCTAAATTATCGCGGGATCGAAAATTTCCGATCAACCTAAAAACCGTACTGATTTCAACTTTGTCGATTATAATCGCTCATCCCTAATCAAGACAAAAACTACAGATGTAATAGAAACAACTATAATGTTATGCTTCCTTGCGAGGGGAAGCATCTAATGACACTACTTACACAGATACATAGGTCCATATATATGAAAAGTGTCATTTTCTAAACTGTTGTATGCAGAGCTGCGATGGTGGAGAGTACATGCTTATGTTTGTAAGTGTTGCAAAGCATTTGATAAATTTATTACCAAAAAGTGTCCTACGCTGTGACCAATTTAGTATTAGCCATGTCATTCTTAGAAAGACTTGGCTAAGGACACATTAACTGCAACACTTCTAGGCATGTGAGATGCATTATTGTGCCTTATAGTATGAATTGCCCACTGTCGAATGGTGCAACCAAAAGTGTTGGACTTGTCGTACAGAGGCACAAATCTTTTAAAAATATGTTGTACATGGTGCACAACATCATTTCTGTCATTTCAGAAAACGAATGCAGCAACTTTCATACATCTAGGCCAGGGTTTTAGGCCTAAAAAACATGGATGTCCATCCAGTTCTGCCTAATATCCCACAAGTATGCAACTGGAGGAGGGAAAAAAAAAAAACCACGAAGTAGAAGCCACTTGTCCTCATTTCAACTCCAGTTCAATTTCAACTCCAAATCTGGCAATCAGAATAATTAAATCACTGGATCAATGACCCTTTTTTTAGAAATGTTAAACTCCTTTAGAAGAGTGAACAAATCAGGCGATACCTTTTAGAGGCAGAGTATATTTGATTGTATATGACCATCAAGTATACTCGGCCTCTAAAGGTATAGTCTGATTTCCCTTCTATGTTTGTGTAGAAATAGTCTCTAGATATAAAGGATGTCCCTTTGTTATGGATATAAATAGATCATAGGAGAGCTCTATACCCTTAAAGGGGTTGTCTTGCTACAAGGATTGCTTTTTATGTTAAAGATCTTGAAAAAACAAGTCCCTTTGCAATATATGTCAATTAACAATATCCTACCTATTCTGAGATATCTTGTATGGGCTGCATCAGCTTCTCAGGTTGCTATAGCTACAGACCTGTTTGATCTCTCAAGATAGGCTGCCAGCACTGGTTGCTATAGCAACAGACCTGGCTTCTACTGCAGCCTAGTAGAAGCCAGTAAACGCGCCCTGAATTCAAAATGAAACCAGGAAAGCAGGACTGAGGTAAGATGAATCAATGTAGTGAGACAACCCCTTTAATATCTATATAGATCTTTTTAGCTCTTCTCTTAACCAAACAGCCCTAATTTTTATAATCTAGCTATTGTAGTCCACTCATTCCTTTTATTATTTTTGTTGTCTGCCTTTGAACCTGCTTTTCTAAATCTTTCATGTGCACTAGTGCCCAAAACTTTACTCAATATTCCATGTACTTGAACATTAAAACGCATCAGGAAGTTTCAGCAATGGTAATTACCATACATATGACCTGTCTGAGTCTGTGTAAACACAGATGAACAGTCATGCAAATTATTTCTCAAAAAGTATACAGAGTTCGGGCTCTCAAGCAGCAACATCAGTGTGGCTGAAACCACAGTGTCATGCACAGGGCCGCCAACAGAAAGGGCCCCATACAGCTGAAGCACCTGGGCGCCCCCCGTAAACCCCGCCCCCAGAAACCCGATCGCCCCGCCCCAGCAAAAAAAACGGCCTCTAGGACAAAAAATGCGCCCATTTTACCACATAATACAGTGTGCAAAAAAAGAACTGTATTGTGTAGTACAATAGCAAGTGAGTCACACATCTGTCTGTCTCACACATCATAGACACAGGGCTAAGTAGCTCCATCCATATCCCCTCCACCCACATACAATATCCCCTTACCACATACAATATCCCCCTCCACCCACATACAATATCCCCCTCCACCCACATACAATATCCCCCTCCACCCACATACAATATCCCCCTCCACCCACATACAATATCCCCCTCCTGTTTCCTTGGTCACGCACCTCACCACCTTCTAAATAAACACCAGCAAGAAAGTAAGTGTACCTCCTAACACCAGCTCAGGTATAACCTACAACACCGCCACATAGAGACCACTAGAGGTCAACACCAGCTCAGGTATACTACAACACCATCATATAGAGACCACATAGTGATCAGACACCAGCTCAGGTATAACCTCAACACCATCATATAGAGACCACATAGTGATCAGACACCAGCTCAGGTATAACTACAACACCGCCACATAGAGACCACATAGAGGTCAGACACCAGCTCAGTTTTAACCTACAACACCATCATATAGAGACCACATAGTAATAGATACCAGCTCAGATATAACCTACAACACCATCATATAGAGACCACATAGTAATAGATACCAGCTCAGGTATAACCTACAACACTGCCATATAGAGACCACATAGTGGTCAGATACTAGCTCATGTCACATCACATGACTGTGAATACAGCACTGATCCAATTTAGAAGCAAAATAACCCCTGAAATCAGGAACTCACCGGAGACGTCCTATCTGAGGAGTCGTTCTCTTCTCTTATGAGTCGTTCTTATTCCCTTTTCTTCTGCATCCGTTCCACACCGCCATGAGGACTTGTCCCGGCCACAACTCATCCCTGCAGAAATTATACACAAATATCTTAGAATCCTCAATTTTCCAGCATTTTTTTTACCTATTCCCACCTCTGTACAAACTTCCCAGGGGTGGGAGAGCGGGTACAAGCCATAACTTAGAGGCCTAGTATCCTAAGGGGTTGGAGGGTGGGGAAAGGACTAACCCCCTGGAGATAATGCTACAACTATGGGCTGCTGCCCTCTCAATTATATTACCAGGTAGGTAGGCAAATGGGAAAGGTCCCGGTAATTAGATAGGCCCTATTTAGGTAGGTAGACCCCCGCGGATAGTTGGTAGGCCAGCCCCAGGTAGGTTGGTGGGTACCTAGCCATGAGTCCCCTTTAGTTTGTAGGCGGTCAGGGCCCTCCTTTAGAGGTTAGGTGGAGTCAGGGCCCTCCTTTAGAGGTTAGGTAGAGTCAGGGCCCTCCTTTAGAGGTTAGGTAGAGTCAGGGCCCTCCTTTAGAGGTTAGGTAGAGTCAGGGCCCTCCTTTAGAGGTTAGGTAGAGTCAGGGCCCTCCTTTAGAGGTTAGGTAGAGTCAGGGCCCTCTTTAGATGTTAGGTAGAGTCAGGGCCCTCCTTTAGAGGTTTAGGTAGGTCAGGGCCCTCCTTTGAGGTTAGGTTAGAGTCAAGGGCCCTCCTTTAGTGATAGGCAGTCAGGACCCCCTTTAGTGATAGGAGCGCAGGGACCCTTTTAGTGATAGGCAGTCAGGACCCCTTTAGTGATAGGCAGTCAGGGCCCCCTTTAGTGATAGGGAGTCAGGGCCCCCTTTAGTGATAGGCAGCGCCAGGGATCCCCCTTTAGTGATAGGCAGCGCCAGGGACCCCCTTTAGAGATAGGCAGCAGTGCCCCTTAGTATATTAAAAAAAAACCAAATCAATCACTTACCTGAGCCTCGGTCCTGCCGCTCCGAGCTGCCGTCGGCTCCTGCCGCCCCATGCTATAAGGGCGCGGGGGAAGTGACGTCACCGCGCCGCCTACTGTCAGCAGTAGGGTCGGCGCTGGCAGGCTGAAGGGCCTAATGCATTCAGCCTGCCAGGGAGATCAGCGGAGCGCAGCGCTAGTGGCGCTGCGCTCCGCTGACACCGCGCAGCCCTGGGAGTCGGGGAAATTAGTCCCCAGCTCCCGGGACCGGTCTCTGGCGCGCTCGGGACGCAGGGCCCGGGCGTGCGAGACCGGATGCGCGGCTGGGCCCCGGGGAGCGACGGCACTGCTCCGGGGCCCCCCGCTAACTCGGGGCCCACACTGTGGGCCAGACGGAGCCTGGTTCGGCGGCCGTGCCGCCGGGCCCCGCTCTGCCAGTGAGGAATAAGGGGCCCGTTGCCGCGGGCCCCCTTATTCCGCTGGGCCCCATAAGGGAGTACCGGTTGTACCCCCTGTATGGCGGCCCTGGTCATGCAGTTCAGGATGATTTTTTAAATTTACTTCAGCAACAAGCAAATCAGTTAGTATGGTCGTATGATTTTGTAGCAAAGGAGCCATTAACTGCGTGGCCAGGAAGAATTCAATTTCTAGCTTCTGTTTAATGTACACGCCAGGCCATATCCATTAAACAAATGGCTCTGACAGATGGCAAGTAGGAACATCCATCACCCATAACGTCTCATCGTAAAAAATGTGTACATTTCACATAAAAAAAAGTTATGTCGTTGTATAGAATAGCCTAGGCTCCTGCGCTATTCTGCACTTTATTTCCCAGTATACAGATGTATAACAGCCAAACACAGGCCACAGACACATCAATATTAAGACTGAGAGTAAATGGAGTTTTATAAAAAAAATTAAAAAAAAACACTAATTTAGGCTAGAATCACACATGGCATTTATTGATTGAGTTTCTTGACTCAAGGTCAAAAGTGGAATCAAAAAGAAATTATTTGTACTCCCTCCTGTTGCATACACTTATGACTACAGTTAAAAAAAAAATCTACATGAAAAACTGCATGTGTGTTTTCAAAAAGGTCCTGCAGATATCTTTTTTTATTTTTAAACTCTTAGGGGACGTTCACACGGCACAGTGCAAATACCGGTCAGAAATCCTCAACAGTATTTGCACTGTGTTTTGGGGCCGTGTACACGGCCGCAGGGGGGCAGCTTTTCTCCGCTGTTTGCAGAGAAAAGCCCTCCCCCTCTGCATAGACTTGTTCAAAAAACCAGACAGAAGAATAAACATGTTCAATTTTTTTGGAGCGCCGGCAGTCTAAAAAAACGTCCAGCGGAAAATCCCCAATGCACAGATTTTCAATTAAGGTCCGTGTAAAAGTTTGTCAGCCGGTTTGCAGATGGTTTTCAAAACCAAAAACTGTCTGCAAAAAACAGTGCAGTGGGGACAAGCCCTAGACATGTAGTAAATGGCATGCATTTCATTTTGTTTTGTTTTTTTTAACATTGCTCTCTGGCATTTTGTTGTATTAATTAGAAGGATATGCTATAAAAATCCCATTCCAAGAGCATACAGCCACAAACCCCAACAACACTAAATAATTCTGTGTCTAGATTTTTCAAAATGTTGATACAGTGCTTTGCAAAAGTATTTGGCCCCCCTTTGAACTTTTCAACCTTTTGCCACATTTCAGGCTTCAAACAAAGATATAAAATTTAAATTTTTTAGTGAAGAATCAACAACAAGGAAGAAACAACTGTGACGTGGAACGAAATTTATTGGATATTTTAAACATTTGTAAAAAAAAAAACTGAAGAGTGGGGCGTGCAATATTATTTGGCCCCCTTTAGTTAATACTTTGTAGCGCCACCTTTTGCTGCGATTACAGCTGCACATCGCTTGGGTCTCTATCAGTTTTGCACATCAAGAGACTGAAATTCTTGCCCATTCTTCCTTGGAAAACAGCTGGAGCTCAGGGAGGTTGGATGGAGAGTGTTTGAGAGCAGCAGTTTTCAGCTCTTTCCACAGATTCTCCATTGGATTCAGGTCTGGACTGTGACTTGGCCATTCTAAGACCTGGATACGTTTATTTGTGAACCATTCCGTTGTAGATTTTGCTTTAGGTTTGGGATCATTGTCTTGTTGGAAGATAAATCTCCGTCCCAGTCTCAGGTCTTTTGCAGATTCCAACAGGTTTTCTTCCAGAATGGTCCTGTATTTGGCTCCATCCATCTTCAATCAATTTTAACCATCTTCCCTGTCCCTGCTGAAGAAAAGCCCAAAGCATGATGCTGCCACCACCATGTGTGACAGTGGGGATGGTGTGTTCAGGGTGATGAGCTGTGTTGCTTTGTGGACAAAAAGTTGGATTTTTGTTTCATCTGAGCAGAGCACCTTCTTCCACATGTTTGATGTCTCCCAGGTGGCTTGTGGCAAACTTTAAACAAGACTTTTTATTGATATCTTTGAGAAATGGCTTTCTTCTTGCCACTCTTCCATAAAGGCCAGATTTGTGCAGTGTACGACTGATTGTTGTCCTATGGAAAGACTCTCTCACCTCAGCTGTAGATCTCTGCAGTTCATCCAGAGTGATCATGGGCCTCTTGGCTGCATCACGGATTAGTCTTCTCAATGTTTGTGATGAGTGTATGGAGGGACGATCGGGTCTTGGTCGATTGGCAGTGGTCTGATGCTCCTTCCATTTCAATATGATCGCTTGCACAGAGCTCCTTGGATGTTTAAAGTTTGGGAAATCGTTTTGTATCCAAATCCGGCTTTCAACTTCTCCACAACAGTATCACGGACCTGCCTGGTGTGTTCCTTGGTCTTCCTGATGCTCTCTGTGCTTTAAACAGAACCCTGAGACTATCACAGAGCAGGTGCATTTATATGGAGACTTGATTACACACAGGTGGATTATATTTATCAGTCATTTAGGACAACATTGCATCATTCAGAGATCCTTACTGAACTTCAAGAGTGAGTTTGCTGCACTGAAAGTAAAGGGGCCTAATAATATTGCACGCCCCACTTTTCAGTTTTACATTTTTTTTCAAAAGTTTAAAATATCCAATAAATTTCGTTTCACTTCACAACTGTGTCCCACTTGTTGTTGATTCTTCACAAAATATTATAATTTTATATCTTTGTTTGAAGCCTGAAATGTGGGAAAAGGTTGAAAAGTTCAAGGGGGCCAAATACTTTCGCAAGGCACCGTATATATTTATTTAAAAGGATTGCTCCTGACAAATAAACGAATGGCATATCGCTTTGATAGGCTACTACTTTAGAATCAGTGGGGGTCTGATCTCTGAGAACCTCACCAATCCTGAGAATGAAGCAGCTGCAGCACTGCTTGTGGGCTTTATCATTTCCTACAATATCTACAAGTTATACTAAATGTAATTCTCACTACACCATATTTGGTAGGAGAAAAGCACTCGATCTAATGAACTTGTGAGTGAATGTTACAGTTAAAATAAGCATAAGGCTATGTCTACACAGCACAGAAAAACGTCAGTTTCTCCAGCATTTTTCGTTTTCTAAAAAACTGAAAAAAACGACTGAAAAGGGGTCCCATAGACTTGTATAACAAAAACGTCCTGTTGTCTCCACAGAATGTCTTTTTTCTGCTCATTTTTGCTGCTGGTTGTTTTTTGAAACATGTTGCAAAAAACAACTCGGCAGGGCAGAAAATGAACTATTGGAGTCTATGTAAAGTTTTTGGCACGCTTTTTGTGCGTTTTTTGCAAAAATACATAGCAAATCTTTTGCTTTGCATCTCTGCAAAAAAAGTTAAAAAAATTGCCACAAAAATGCGTACAAAAATGCAAAACGCGACAAAAAACTGAAGTTTTTCAGCAGTTTTTGACAAGCAGTGGACAAAAAACTCAGTTTTATGAACATTTTTAGAATTTAGTTCTCCGGTCGTTTTTTTTACAATGACCGTTTGACCTAGCCTTTAAAAAGAAAAGAAGGCGTGGAAAGGAAAATTCAAATGGTTGCGGTATACCAGCATGTGAAAAATATGATAAATGTAAAGGAAATATTTTGCATCAATTTGCAAATAACCACTCCAGTACAAGAAAAAAACTTTTGGCTGAAAGTTTAACCCTATGATGAACTGGTTGTACTAAAAGAGCTGCTATATCTGTGAAAGTGGGATTCTCATTAGAAACACAACCTTTTTGTAATGTGACCTTCCAGGGAATCATACCAAAACCCAACAAAACAATAAATGGATGTGCAGTCCTCAAAATATTAAATATACAATATAACAATTAGTTATTTTAACATGTAGAGAAAGGTAAATGAAGATTTTGTAGAGTTTATCTTCTGCTAGTGTACACAAGTTTGTGAAGGTTACTAATCACCTCTCTCTGCTCTTATCTGATTGATCCAAGGTGTGGTCAGTCAGTCCAACCAGGGAGAGTCATTCATTTATTTATATTTGAGGGTGTGGGGGACGTAATGATACGGTTTGGCACAAAACAACAAAACTGGACTTCACCTTTACCAATTGCCTTTCCATGGTCCAAACAGTGGCTACCAGTCCTCAGATATCCCCAGGAATTAAAAGGGTTTTCTCACCACACAGTTTACAGCCACAGCCAGCTTTAGAATCACACATTCTGTTCAGACTGTGGGCAGGTCTATATCAGTGATTGAGACATCAGTGCTGCTGTTCCTAGCGTTTCCTGTTACACTGATAATGAGTGCAAGGGATTTATAAAGTGTATTATACCAGGCTGCAGAGCTCTAAAGAGTGTTTACTTCAGTAAATGAGAAGCTTTCAAAGTCCCTAGAGATAAAACTCTGCAGGAGGATAAAGTGAGTGACAAAAGCTTAGAGCAATGGGAGAAAAGACAGAGCAGGAAGAGGGGAGGAAGTAATGGTCATAACCAGATGCTTATGTGCTCTAAGAGGAGAGAAAAGCTTCTTTATCTCCTAACCAAAGAAAGTCTTTAATTATCTGTCCCTACATGTTAAAGCTAATCACTATAGTGAGAAAACCCCTTTAATTACAGCTAAATGGTACCTCAAAAAACAGTCGCAGGGAATAATATAAAGCCTGTGTCAAATACAAAACTACAGAGGGACTCACCATTAAATGATGAAGTGTGCAGGACAAGAAGGAAGACAATGTTATGAATGAGAATGAAACCATGAATGGCTCCAATATGAAAGCAAAGCAACAACAACAGTAACTGACCCTAACCAACTCTGTGAATTTTTCCCTAGACCTATTCCTAACACTGACTCTAACACCACACCTCACTAACCATTTAGTGTCACTGAAAATATCCCAACAATGTCCATAGGCTACAACTGACCCTAACACAAGAAAGCGGGCTCTAGGACCTAGAAATGTAACCCTGTAAGCACCAGGCCTGAAAAAGTCTTAACGAGAACCTGTCACATAGATTATGCCCTCCTTGCTGGGGGACAGCACAGTAGTCAAAATTTCCCCTTTTTCCAGGCTGTGTCCCTTTTTTCTTTTAAGATCTGTAGTTTTAGAGTTTTCCCTCAAATCTTTTTAGGGCATTTTTGGCCCCACCCACCAAAGGCCAGCCCCCCCAACAAAACGTTATTCACATGTTTCTCCCATTCAAAAGGGTTTTTTCAGTTGATTTTTTTTTTGGGCGGGATAGCCTCAGGGGGGGGGGGGGTTTAAAAAATTGACTCTTTTTTGGCGAAAACTGCAGTTTTGGCACAAAATCCACGAAAACTACAGCATTTACAGAATGGGGACACTGGAAACAGATGTTGCCCACCTTTGTGTGTCCTCAGCCAGGGGGGCAGAAATTATGTGTCAGGTTCTCTTTAATGACCAGCTAACTTTTGTAGTTTTTGCCTCTTTGCGTTTCAAAAGTCGTAACTTTTTTATCTTTTAAGTGACGCAGTTGTATAAGGACTTGTTTTATGCAGGAAAAGTAGTATTTTTTGGGAAGTTTTGTTTAAAATTTTTAATTTTACTTTGATTTTCTTTAAAATTTGTTTGCAAACGGAACATAAGGGGGACTTTGTATGAAAACGTTTGGTTAAGACTTTTTTTGTTCCCCCATAGCAACTAATCAAGCCCCCCTTTTTTCTTTCTTTCAGAGCACCATATGAAATGAAGGGGGGAACTCGGGTTTGGTTGTTTGGGAAAAAAGAAAGAACAAAGGAAAAAAAGTCAGTCCCCGTGACCCCAGTATGCTGCGGGACCCTCCGGGCTAGGGAAAATACATATAGAAAAGCACAAACGTAGGGTTTCCAGCGCCCCAAAGGCCAGTAAAAAATCCAATTTTATTGGTAATATTAAAAAAAATGGAAACTGACAGGGGAGTGAATAAACCCCGCGTTTCAGGGCGAGCCCCTTAATCTAGCAACAATTTTTTGCCTTTTTTATTTATATTACTAAATGAATATTGGATTTTTTAGGGCCTTTTGGGAATGCTGGACCATACGTTTGTGCTTGCTATAGGGCAATAAAGAAAGTCTTAGACCAAGACAGTTTTCCTATATGTGGCCCAAAGTGTTTTTCTGCAGACGATGGGGGTACTTGGACCACCACAGAACAGGGGAACACAGCACAACCAGGAGGGACAGCACGGCAAAACAGCATGCCAGGGGGAAAAACAGAAAGGGAAAAATTGGGGTTGGCACCCCCGAGGAACGCACGGGAAAACACAGCACCCCCGGGGAAAAACTGCCGGGAAAACAGGGCAAGGCAGCGGGAAAACCTAAAGGCCCAAAGCGCAGACTGGTTGGGGGCCTTGAGGAGTGAAGTAGGCCTTACCCCCAACAACCCCAATACTCAACAAAAATGTTGGTAGGAGTCCCTTTTTTGAGGATTTAGGAGGGATAAGCTGCATGGACCACCCCGTTGGAGGATTTAAAACTTTTGCAAAAATAAAACAGAAAGAAGCAAATTCCAACTTCAGGATTGAACACACAGTTGCATGCAGGCAGGTGCCAGAGGTATTTGCAGATCGTGACACACAGCAACAAACACTGTCAAGGGGGGGGGCCCGGGGCCCTGAGAGAGGGGCTGGTGAGTGAGTTCTTCTCAAGGATCGTAGATCTAGGGGCTGATCGCATTAATTCGGCAATTACTTCCCCGAAGGAGGACCCGACGCTAGCGACACAGCGGGCTATTTGGGCCCCCATCACTCCCCCCTAACTCCGGGCAGGGACTTACGGGAGGGGGGGGATGTTGGGGCCCCTACCCCGGACTGAAGAGGGGACGCCGCGCGTAGGGGCCCTACGCACGGTAAACTCAAGGGGACCCCCCCGGGTTTTACCTTGCCTTATCAGGGGAAAGCGGAACGCACTCCGGGAAAATCCACCACCCGCATCGCGGGGACAGGAGGAACGGCTCACCGCTTTGATGCGGAGAGGGACCGAGGCACCCGCAGACCTATACGCCAAAACTGTGAGTTTTGCGACCTGGTGGGCCCCTGGAGCTGTAAAAGCCCCATTTCGGAGCGGCCTTCTGGGCCCAACCACCTACAGGTTTCCTGGGGGCCAGCGGGGTTTGGAGGGCCATTACACATGTCACTCCCGGGGTCAGGCCGGGAGGCCCCCCTTTTTTCCCTCACTCACTCCGTGCTGACGGTGACTCCGGCACTCATCTGGGATCACGGACGGTCAGCTCTCCTATAACTGATCTCCTGGTATCAGGACACGTCCAGGACTCTCGTACAAAAACCCCTTTCAATAAACCCCCTTGGGAGGCTATACACAGAGAAACCCCAGGCTGCTGATCTAATATATTCCTGGTATAATTCCTTCCCGGGCGGGGGTGATAAAAAAACTCGACCTGCCGGGGTCTTTCAGTCAGCACGGAAAACATGTCGTGAGACCGACCCAAAAGGGGAAAACCATTTTTACCCCCCCCTTTGCACGGACAAAGTTTGGATCCGGTGGCCCCTAGGCAGGACTACCCGCTTGCATAGGGGAGGGGGCCCCGTCCATCTGGGGTGGGAAAATCGAGGCTAGCTCTCTCCACCCGAAACTTGTGACCCGATCACTCACCCTTATCTAGAGAAGTTTCTACAATAAAACACGATCCCAAAGGCCTCCCAAGCCCCCCAAAAGCTAGAAAATTGGGCCCTGGCAGGGCCTCCACCGCTCGGCAGTGGATTTGATCCGCCTATGTTCGGGGGACCTTCGTTTCATACTCGCCCTAGCAAACCCTACGAGAGGCTCGATGGCATTCATCCTCAGAGTCGTTAGTAGATGATACCCAAGCAGATGAACAACACCTTTCCCCAGCAAAAAAAGGGAAGGAAATCCCCAAGCCATTTCCCTTCCAAAAATGACCTCAAAGACCCAGTCCGAGAGCTCAGAGGGCGGGTCGCTGAAACTCGGGGGTTTGGGGGAGGACCTCAAAGCCATGGAAATGGGGTGGGGATTTGAGGAACCCCCTGACGTACTAGGAAATATATTGCCAGATGCTTCTCAACTGGTTTCACGGGGCCCAGGTCCTAAAAAGACACGTCAAATCCCCTTTGGGGATTAGATAATGTGGCGGAGACAAAACATTAGAGTGAAGGTCTGCCAGGGCCAAAGGGCAGAGGCTTACATTCACAACAAAGGCATCTTAACACTCTCCGGGAGGAACCCCCCTATCTGAGATCAAAAGGGTTTAGGGCCCACGAGCTCTGAAACCAAAGACGGCCCTTCGGCTCCAAGAACGAAAATTTGCGCATACAAGATTTTAGTCTCAAGGAACGTATCATGGCCAAAGCCAAAAACTACCACACATTGAATTCCAGGGACCCAATTGCAGTCTACCCGTTTTTTCAGGGAAAAAAATTTGCAAAAGAGGAGTGCCTGAACCCCCTCCTGCTTAAAATTTAAGGGGCGAGAGATTAGATATAAAAGGGGGCTTTCCATTTGGCTTTCGCCTCAACGAGGGAAAGTCACCACCTTGCGTTCTAAAATGACCCCCAAAAACCTTTCCCTCACATTTAACATACCCGAGCCAAAAAGCCCCTGGATTGGGAGAGGGGCCCCCCCCAAAGCCCTCCCCCCCCGATTTGGCAGACACCGACAGAAGAAAGGCAGAGAACGATGCTATGCAAAAGACCACACCAACATCAAGTCCGCATGCCAACTCTTGTGACTTTCATTTTCTTTTTTGCAGAAAGTTTTACTTGTCTTATTCATGCAGAGACTCATGATACTTTACTGTATGGCCAAATATAGTACTCCCAATATTGCCGGGAAGTGAATACTTCGCACTAAGGTGCTTTATTAGCACTACAACTTTATTTAACAAAGCCCCACGCTTTAAAATAGCCCAATACTTTAAGTGTTCCACTTTTTGTTTTTTTTTTTTTTTTTGTTTCCCCCCCCCCCTTTCCCCTTTTTCTCCGGGGTTGACGTTTTATTTGGGGCCGGGCGGGGAGGGGGGGGGAGGGGGGAGATAGGGGAAGAATAGCTGAACAACGGTCCAGAGAGCCCACCTGTTATGGTCCGTCACCTTTTTTCCCCCGCTGGGGTAATGCTTAGGCTCCTGTGTGGCTGCTTTATTGTAAGCAACCAGGAGATACCGGTCAAGATCTACCACCTCTATGCCGGTGATACCCCAACCAGGGTCTCCTACCTTGTTAATTTATGCAGATTTCTGTTCATTTTAATTCTGTTGAACTTTGTTCGGGTTTAAAATTATTGTTTGTCCTCCCCCTCCCTCCTGTGTCTAAGTCAGTCTGCAAGATTTATGTTATCTTACTACATCTTCCGCACCACTATAGCAACTTCTGAAATTAAATTAGACCCTAATGGCTAAGCTGGTCTCGCTAAATGTGAAAGGCCTAAATTCCAACATTTAAACGAAAAAAATGTTGAACGAACTTTAAAAATCTTGTCCGAAATTTTTTTTTGCAAGAAAAAAACATTTTTAAAAGATTGGGCACTTTCTCTTTTGCTAAAAAAAAACCCTTTTCCCTCAGGGATAAAAGCCTCACAAGAACAAAAAAAGGCGGGTGTGGCTTCCCGTTGTTTAATTAAGCCCCCTTTGGTGAAAAAATCTTTCGCTGACCCCCCGGGAAGATTTCATTATAAGGGTACCTACGGGAAAACTTATCACAATGCAATATTTTTGCGCCCCCAAATCGTCCCAGATCAAATTTTTTTTTAAGGTGTTTCCAGGGGTCCCCCTTTCCTCCCGCATGGTACTAATAGGGGAGACTTTAATGTGCATTCTCCGGGGGAATATGGACCCCCCTCTATAAGGGAAAAAATCCATAGACCCCTCGCAAGTGAGGGCTGGCAGGAATTCCCCGGGGTTGATTAGACGATACTCCCTTTGTTTTTGGGGGATATTCATCCAAGGGGCGTTTTACATTCTTCCAAAAAACCCCCCTAATACACATTCCAGGATAGATTATTTCTTCGGAACATTCCGGGGACAAAAAAACAAAAGAGCTACCCTAGGCCCCCTCAATGGGCCCCACCATGCCCCGTTAAACTTTAAAAATAGATATCAAAAACGTTGCCACTCGCAGTTGCCATTGGTGGCTAAACGAAGGAATTATCAAGAATCCCCAAATAAAAGCACAGATTAGTCAAGCTATTAAGAATTACTTCACTGCAAATGAGGGAACGGTCTCATCGGTCATGACGCTATGGGAAGCGCACAAAGCAGTAATTAGGGGGCAGTGTATCTCCCTGGCTACAAGGCTTAAAAAAGATAGAAGAGCCCAGATAGATTTCCCCACCCGACAAACACAGCTTTAGAACAGGCCCTTTTCCCCTAATCCAACAAAAACGGCCCCCTTTAAAAAAAAAAAATGGGTAACGTGCCCAGCTTTTAAACTTTAGCCCTAGGTCCCTACTGAAAAAACTGTTTTTTTCTAGGCAGAAATATTATGAAAAGGGTAACAAAGCCCATTCGCTACTAGCAAAGCAACTTAGAGATGACACTCGCACCGCCCCTCATCTCTGAGGACTCCCATGGCCTACTGTGTATGACCCTAAAAGGGAATAGGCACCTATTCCAAATCATATTCGCGATTTTTATACCTCCCAGACCTCTTCCTACGTCAACATAGGAAAGACCTCACGCTGAATCAGTTTCTCACCTCCTGTCACCTTCCCCAGCTCCCACGAGAAGCAGTGGAGGCCTTGAATGCAGGGATTACTATGGAGGAACTTGAGAACCCCCTTTAAACAAATTTTTAACGGTAAATCACCAGGACCAGATGGTTTTACCTACCTTTACTACCAGGCTTTTCAGGCCGACTTAATTAAGTATCAACTACAACTATACAATGCACTTATGCAGGGGGCCTGGCTCCTTTTTTCATTTTGCATTTTAACATTACCCCGAACCTAAACCGGAGAAAAACCCACTGGAGGGTCCCCAACTATAGACCCATAGCCCTACTAAACGCCCATCTTAAAAAAATTCACAAGTTGAGCGAAAAAGGTTATCGATTGGCTACCCCAAAACATACACAAAGATCAGGTGGGCTTCGTGAAAATGCAATACAATACCTAGAGCAAGATCTCATGATATTTTTAACAAACAGGGCAAAACAGCGTTGATTTAGGGCTAGAGCGAAAAAAGCCTTTGTGGCTAAATTGGACATACATGTTTTCAGTTTTTTAAAAAATTTGGGTCACTGGCCCCCTTTCCCTTTAGGGTTTACATCAACTTTACTCGGCCCCCGACCGCCATGATTAAGATGCCGCACTCTACACACCACTGATTAAATAGCTAAGGCACAGTAGGGGGTGCCGCTTTTACCTATTTGTAAAAGTGGCGGAGCCACGGGGGGCCCATAGACTAAAATTTCCCCTACCAGGGGGTAAGGGGTTTGGGGACCGCGAATTTTTTAAAATTATCGCTATTGCCTGTTTTACTACTGACCTATCTAACCCCCCCATACCCCTTTCCCAAACTTGCACGCTCTCTTGGATGAAATTTGTAACCTTTCTGGAAACAAAAATAGGGCAAAAACGGAAGCCCTCATGGGTTCCTGGGAACAACTTAAATCTCAAATCCAATTTCCATATAAAATGGAAAGAAATCTCCCTTAAGGTACCGGGGGTTCATATAACTAAGCCTATATCCCTATTAACGAACTTCCCCAGGTGTTTTTGGAGTTTCAGAATTGATGCAAAAAGGAACACTCCCCCCCTCTTTTTAGGGGGGAAATAGCGGCCCTTGACACTACTTCCTAAAATTTTATTCTCTTTGAGACTTACCGGTGCGGTTTTTCCTCTGGGGGGTTTCGGAAACGCGGCCTTTTTCCCGGGTTTTAATGGCTTTTAAAAGGCACAGGTAGCCAAAAGTAATGCGGCAAAACAAATTTTCTGGGGGGGCCTCTCCCTGTTTGTCAAATACTATGGGCTACCCACTTGAAAGGATAAACCCGCTTGGTCCCCCCCTTTATGCGTTTCGAGATGGGGCCCAAATTGAAAATTTTGGTACACCACCCCCCTATTCTTCCTGTGGTCCCAAACCCAATCAACGTGGATACCGCACTGTTTGGGTCCAAGTCCCTTACAAGGGAAAAATTGGAGGAAAAGTTGTTTAAATTTAATTTTTTTTTTGAAATGCAATTCTCCCCTTTTTTTCAATTCTGATGCCGACCGGGTTGCTAATATTCATAGCGACCCCTGGTTTGATATAAAACTTTTTTCCCCCTTGCGACTTGATTGACTATAGGGCACGAAAATTTCTTCCTTTTTAAAATTCCTTAGAGTAAAATTCCCCCTGCCGTCTAATTTCTATTTACAGTTATTAAAAAATTTAAAAACCCTCATGCAAACTCTCTTTCGCTCCAAAGGGACTAACCCCCGGGGTTCGAGGGCCTATGTAAACTAAAAAGTTCCCCCAGAGGGCCCTTTTCAAGATTTATAAATATTTGTGTCCGGACCCCCGAAGCCCCTATAAAAAAAACTCATGCCACCTTGGGGACTTATTTTTGGGAAAATTTCCCCTAGACCCCTTGGAAAATTTTTGGAGGAAAGCTGCCAAGCATCCCAAAGTAATAACATAAAAAAAAATTTATAAAATTATAACACGTGGTATCACACCCTGCATTCCCACAAAATAAAACCCGAAAAAATACCGTGCATGTGGAGAGCTCGGCACCCCAAAAGGGCACTTTACAAATATTTTGGGGCATTCCAATTTACGAGGGTTCTGGGAAAAAAAGTACGACAGTTAAATATATGAGGTCAGGGATTAAAAAAGCCAAAATTTTTCCCTTTTTTTGCCCCGTTTAATGTCTTCCCTAAACCAAAAAAAAAAAAAAAAAAATGAGGTTAAAAATTTATTCCTACGCGGCAAGATGTTTGATATCAGGACGAGGAAAAATGCGAGCCCCCCAACATTAGATACCTAAATCTAAGGTTTGGACATGTCGAACGATGGAGTACTTAACGGCAACACTGAAACAACTCCTTTAAGGTTTGGGGTCATTGGCGTTTATGGGATTATATTCATTTTCCAAAGGCCCATAACTAGAAAACAATCATTTTTGCTTTTTAACAGAAGGGGGGATGTACAGAATCTAGGACAATCAGCGACTTCCCCCCCCCTACCTCCTTTTTTCCCGTCTGTCTTGTTTAATGAAAAGTTTACAAATCTGTTACAATTTCTATGATGGTTAACGTCTGTTCTATGACAAATCTTAGCATACAGCATGTTAGGAACCATTGACTCCAGAATTTCTTTTTTTTGATTGACTTTTTCGGAAAGTAGAAAATATCTGTTGACAATTCTTTATATTTATTGTTTTGATATAATTTTTTTGAATAAACACACAGTTAAACAAAAAAAAACACTGTCAAAACCCAAAAGCACAAGAATTACAGGAAATAACCAAACTCATTGACTTACTCACACAAGGTAAAAAATAGAAGAACCAGAACAGGTTTTAAACAAAGACTTAGATACCCCGGGTAAAAAAGTTAGCAGATTAATGGACCATTCTTGTAAAAACAAAATAATTTTAAAGCACCAAACAAGACTAAAGCCCAGAAACACGATAAAGATCAGGGGCACCCAAGCAAAGGACACAACCAGAGCTCCACCATCAACAACCCCATGCTGACAAAACCAGGAAAATTATACACAGAGACGAACAATAAACCAGCCTACTCTAAACCACCTTTGGCTGCACAGCATGGTCAGTTGATTTACTCAGAATGTGAGACGTTGCCATGCAGCTGCTCCAAACAAACGTACAAAGAGAAGATAAAATTGCAGGAAATCCATGCTGATCGTTACAGGAGGACAGTACAAAAAAACCACGCAAAAACTAAACAAAAAGACTAGCACCTGCTCACTACAGATGCACAGTATACATCTGCATTTGTCTTTTAGGAGTTCAGCATGTATACGCAGAACAAAATATAGTATATATTCCAGTATATTTCCCTTCATATATATTAACACAATAGTTTCATGTCACACAGTATTTGCACTTTGATCAGTAGATACAATTTCCTGTGCACCTGCAGATTTGTTATTTACATTTTTCACAGCATAATCTGCTGCTTTTACTGAAATGGAAAACTACTACTACTGTGGGTTTTTTCAGCAATTACCAGATCCAACAGAGCACCACTTCTAGTGGGATCTTCCACAAACTGCCCCATAAAATTATCCTGTAACAGGTTGAGGAACTTCCTCCCCTTTGCAGTTGTAGCAGAACCATAACCCCAGTCAATATCAAGGTAATTGAAGTCGCCCATAATTACTACTGTAGCCATCTGTGCTGCCCACTCCATTTGTTTATGCAGCTGATCCTCTATCTCTTCAGTGATGTTGGGGTGGGGGGTCTATAAATTACGCTAAAAATAATTTTTTATGAGTTAACCCCCCCTTGTATTTCCATCCAAAAGGTTTCAGCAACTTCACCTGCTATTGCCTTTTTCACATTTACCTTCATATCATTCCTTACATAAAGACACACTCCTCCTCCCTTCCTGTGCGCTCTGTCCTTCCCAAATAGATTAAAACCTTGAAGGTTAACGGCCCAATCATGCGAGGAGTTCAGCCATGTTTCAGCAACACCAACCACATAAATCTGCTCCTATAGAACTAGAGCCTAAAGCTCCCCCATTCTGCTTGCTAGACTTCTGGTATTTGTGAATAGACATTTTAAATTTCATTCCATTTTTACCCTTTCCGTCATCTGCATGAGATCATACATTTCCTGTTCAGTAGACAGCATGGGATTAAACATTACCCTTTCAGATGACGGCTTGAGATTACATGAGCTATTGTGGGCACCTATATCTTCAATGCTGGTTTGCAATACATGGATCTAATTATTCCCTGGTCTAGTCCACCCCTCACAGTCCACTTCTCCACCCACCGATATAGTCTTCCCCCTCTCTAACCCATGCATTTTCTAAATTGTCGTCCCTCCTCATCCCTAATTTAAATACTCCAGCACCCTTTCCAGAATTCTCTCACCCAGCACAGCAGACGCCTTTCCATTCAGGTGCAATTTATCTGTCGAAAACAGATTGTACCCCAGTGCTCTAAGAACCCAAACCCTTCTGTCTTACGACTTCAGCCATGCATTTAACTCCCTGAGCTCCTGCTGTTTTTCCTGCATAGCGCATGGCACAGGCAGTATTGTGGAGAATACAACCCTTGGAGGTCCTTCTCTTCAGCAGGAGCCTAGTTCTTTAAAATTATTCTTTAGGATCCTCCACCTACCATGTATTCTATCATTGGTCCTAACATTAACCACCATAGCTGGGTCATCGCCAGCCCCTGCCAGTAATTTATCCACCCAGTCCACCACATGCCGAACCCTAGCAACAGGGAGACCGCAAACCATTCAGTTGAGGCGGTCCTGGTGACAAATTATTCTATCCGTCTTTCTGATTATGGAATCCCCTATAACTATAACTCTTTTTCAACCTGCATTCCCATCCCCCCGACTACTAGTTGGGCTGCTCTTCTAGCTGCAAGGAAGAACAGTGTCCACTAGGGCTGCCATAACTGAGACTGATGCTCTAGCATTAACACCCAACTTGGCAATTTTGCTAGGAAGCTCAAGAGCAGAAGTGGACTTCCTATTTCTAGTTCCCCTAGAACTCCCCCTAACTTCATTAACCCAGCTACACGGCTCATCCTGCTGATCTAGTACTCCGCCCCCAACATTTAGCCCACTAACTGCTTGCTCGGTGAGAAGCAAACTCCTCTCATAATTGTCAATCGCCCTCAGTGTTGCATTCTGCTCCTCCAGATCTATAATGCAAGCTTCTAGAGTAGCAACATGCTCACATCTGTCACCATAGTATTCACCCTGGACCTCTTGCTCCAGTAGTGCATACATATGGCAGAAAATTGCCAGTCATGCTGTCCATTATCCGGCTACACAGCAAGTAAGATTAAAGAGTAAAGGTTGTTTAGATTAAAAAATAAATAAAGTTTGTTTAATTACCAGTTTTTCACTCCTGTTTTAACTGCGGTTTTTTAACTCCCACTCAGTTTATCCACTCAGTGAAAGCTCTATGTGAAGGATCTGGGCAATTACTGCTTCTCCAGCTGCTAGATTCACTCTTACCGCATATAACAGCCTTATACACTCTGCTCCTCCTCTACTTGCCTGATAACAGAGGAGGGAGCAGAGTGCATTTCTCTCATTTGTTTCATCATTTCAGGCTGTACGTATAACTGCTTATACCAATACAGGTGTTCTGGTTAAAAGGAGCTTGTGCAGCCTGGGAGGTAGGTGACAGCTCTGCAGATATGAGAACTGACAACTGCAGGAGGTCTGCAGAGCTGTGACATCCTCTCTCTTCCACTGCGCACATAGAAAGATGATGCCACCAGTCTTCAGTGAGGGAAGCCATACCTACTGGGAGGAGAGACCTGTCCCAGGATTTGAAGCTGTAAGAGACAGAGAAACAGCTCAAGTCTGTGAAAGCCTTGCACAGACAGTGTGAATTTCGGTTTGTACTGTTTCTTTTTATGAAAATTTCATAAATAAAAACCTGTTAGTTAAATATTGTAAACAAGCAGGATATAACAACTACTCTAACTCTGAAATTAAGCAAAATCAGAACAGCAATGCATTTGATAAAAACCTTTATTTACTTTTGCCTGAATGTTTAACCCCTTCCCGACATGGGAAATATACATACAGGGAAGTGCGTTCCTGCAAATGGACCTATGGGCACATCCTGGCGATCGTGAGCCCTGCATGATCGTGACATGGGACCAGCGGTATATTATCACTGGCCTCATGCCGCATCACTCACAGCCAGAGTGAGCTACGGCCACGGGTGTTTAACCCCTTAACTCCGATGATCAATTAAGATCGTCGGAGCTAAGTCGCAGGCAGGAGGAGGGAGCCCGCACTGCAGTGCGGCAGTGATCGCTTACCCGACGGCTCTCAGAAGATAGCGATGCATAAATATTGTTTTACACAATAAAAACACTTCTTTTTTTTTTTTTTAAGTGCTTCAACATAAAAAAATATATAAATTGGGTATCGCCATAATCGTAATCAACTTATCCCGCAAAAAACAAACTCCTATACAGCTCCATACACAGAAAAATAAAAAAGTTATGGCTCTCAGACTATGGCGATGCAAAAATGTGTTTTCCTTTTTGAATAAAAGTGTTTTTAGTGTGTAAAAGCAGTAAAACATTAAAAAATAAACAAATTGGGTATCGCTGTAATCTTATCACTGAGTAAAGCTAGCATGTCATTTATACCGCACGGTGGCCGCTATAAAAAATAAAAAACACTACCAGGAATGCTGTATTTTGTTCAAAATGCCTCACAAAAACCTTAAAAAAGTGATCATAGCATCACGTCAAATGGTACTATTAAAAATTTCAACTCATCCTGCAAAAAAACAAGCCCATAATCAGCTCCGTATACAGAGTAATGAAAAAGTTATGGCTGTCAGAATAGGACAACATAAAAACGCAAGTTTTTATAGATCTATTTCTATTGTGTAAAAGTAATAAAACATAAAAAAACTATATATAATTTATATCATTGCAATTGTACTAACCCCCATAGTAAAGTTTTCCTGTCATTTATCCCGTAAGGCAAACACTGTAAAAATGAAGCCCAAAAAACAATGGCAGAACTGCATTTTTTCCCCCATTTTCATAGCCCAATACTAAAAAAAAACTATGGAATACCTGTGCACCCAAAATGCACAATACACCCCTAGATGAGATCCCTGAGGGGTGTTGAATTCAAAATGGGGGGGATTCTGGAAGGTTTCACCTGTTCTGGTACTTTGGGGGCTTTGCAAATGTGCATGACCCCACCAAAATCTGCGTTCCAAAAGCCAAATAGCGCTCCCTCCCTTATACGCCCTGCCATGCGTCCAAACAGCAGTTTACACCCACATGTAAAATATTGCTGAACTTTGAAGTAATTGTGTTACAAAATTTGGGGAGCTTTTTTTATATGATTCTTTGTAAAAATTAAAAATTTTCAGCAAAAATAACAGTTTTTTGGAAAAAAACAAATTTTTCATTTTCCCAGCCTAACGCTAAAAAAAATTTGTGAAAAACCTGTGGGGGTCGATATACTCACTACACACCTGTATATATTCTTCAGGGGTGTTTTTAGAGGTGTTTATTAAGTTTTAGCACCCTAGGGGGACCACAAACCTGAAATGGCGCCAAAATAAAATCGTAATGAAAATGAGACCCCAGAGTCCAGTAGGTGCTCCTTCTATTCTGTGGCTTGTGGTTGAGCCAAATAGTGCACTAGGGCCACATATGGGATATCTCTGAAAACGGAAGAATCTGGTGAATCAATATTAAGTTGCATTTCCCTGATCACATCTATGGTGTTCTTGTGAATCATGGATAAAAATTGGAAATCTGCAAAAAAAAGTGAAATGTTAAAATTTCACCTCCACTTTTTCTTTAATTCCTGTGAAACACCTAATGTGTTAATAAACTTCTTAAATGCTGTTTTGAATACTTTAATAGGTGTAGTTTCTTAGGTGAAGTCAGTTATGGGGGTATCTAACATACAGGCCAATCAAAGTCACGTCAGAACTGGACTGGTCCCTAAAAAAAAGTATATTGCAAATTTTCTTGAAAATTTGAAAATTACTACAAAATTTCTAAAACCCCCTAATGTCGTAAGAAAAAAAAAAAGACATTTAAAAAAATGATGCCAACCTACAGTAGACATATGGTAGCTGCTAGTTGTAAACTATTTTGAGTGGAAGAACTATCTGTCTTACATGCAGAAATTTCTGAAGTTTGAAATGGTAAATTAATACTTTGATATTTTTCACAAATAAATAAGGACTTTTTGGACCAAAATTTCTTACTATCTTAAAGCACAATGTGTCACGAGAAAACAATCTCTGAATCACATGGATAGGTTAAAGTGTCAAAAAGTTATTCTCACACACAGTGACACGTCAGATTTCAAAAATGGGCTCTGTCAGAGAGGCCAAAAGTGGCTCCGGCGGTAATAGGTAAAAGCTAATCGATGCCTGAAGTGAAACTACTACTCTATGAGAGCTATGATACAGGACTTATTTCGGGGAGCATTGCGGCACAATTACGTCATGAAATATGTCCTAAAAAACACTGTGTTAACATAGCCTTAGACTCCCCCCCGGGGTTGCCGGGCCCTTTT